>CAJNDT010000187.1:20000-102500 GCA_905221615.1 Symbiodinium sp. CCMP2592
GACTACGACCGGGAACACGAACAAATGAGACAATCATACGATATTATATCATATACTTGCACATTTTAGGTTCCAGCACTCCGCAGCTGCCGACGCAACGGGCGGAACCTTCCCGGCTGGCTCCTGACCAAGGAGAAAGCAAGGCACCAGGAAGAGTTGAAACGGGGCTCCCTTCGCGCTTCTGTAAAATTTCACCAATACCTCCCCAACTGGGACTGACATGGGACCCTCATGTAACTTCTTGCTTCATGAAAAGTCATCGCCCTGAAGAGTTCGAAATGCGATTTGTCGTCTTAACATGAGCATACAGAAATACGCATCATGACAATGCGAGCTCTAAACCACTGACAACCACCGAGAATGTGTACATGTATGTGTGCATACGTTCGTCGTATTTTGCTTTGGGGCTCCATGGGATTTGCCCGCGGAGACCGAAAGCAGTCCTGTGCGTCTTCTTGACAAGTTTGACTTTGAATCCGGTTCAAAAAGTTGTTGACCCCCATTCGGCGGTGATATCCAGTCGGTTGCGATGAAGTCCTTCAACACACGAAGACCATCGAATACCATCGAAGTGCAAGGACAAATGGCTGGCCTTGTTGGGAAGGCGAAGAAGACTTTCTGTCCAAGCATCGACACATACATGCATACATACCTACCTACCTACCTACATACATACACACACACAAGTATATATACATACAAACACACACATGCACGCTTCTTTCTATATATACTCATATGTATATATACATATATACAGATGGTCTAACCGTCTAACCCTCTGTTTATCTACCTATCTAATTTAATGTTATCTGTTTAAACATATATATATATATATACAAGTAGGCATAGAAGCGCATACACGACAGGATAGAAAGACATGCTATCCAGCAGCTACAACATAGAGGGAGACATAAGGAAACCGAGAGGAGAGAGATTGGTATACACACATGTGCGTTTACCTGTTTTTCGTATCTTGTTGATGCATATCCACACATCTCATACACCAATTGTACATAGGTATATGCATCACGCAAGCCTTCCAGCCTGAAGATACTTCGTGACGGGAAAGTGCCAGCCGCTTGCGTGTATGAAATCCGCGCATGGCGGACAAAAACATTTACTTGTGCTTGCAGCCGGGACAGTCCTCGGCTGCCCACCTCGACAGAAGCGTGGACAGCACTGCAAGCGCTTCCTCGACTCGTGCATAGTGAAGGAACAATAGGCATGGAACTTGGCGAACATCAAGCTGGCTGAACCCGATGAAGAGCCTAATGCGTAATAGCCATGGGCATTGTCGGTGCAAAAACTCAATCAATCATCAAACCCGTCACTTGCACTGCAAACTCCTCGAGCAGTGCCAGCGTCGGACACCCTGGAGTGCGAGGCCAACACTTCAACTTAAGCACACGTGAGTGGCAGACATCCCGAGGTGGAGGCACAGATGCGGGGAAGACGACTCATACTCTGGGGCAAGGCAGAAATGGCCCTACAAGCTTGACATCTACAGGTCTCAAGCTGAGCTGTCTGCTGCTCTTGCAACTTAAACCAAAACACGCGGATTTCTGGAAGAAGCCACCCACGCTTCACTGAACAGCGGTTACCGTCTCCATGCTGAAATCTGCGTGGTCGCCCCGGCTGGGGTGTGCGCGGTCCGACGGAGAAGCCCCAGTAGTGCCTAAAGTGGGCTCCCGGGAACACGAAAGTTCAGAACGCGGTGCACCTCTCTCTGTAAAGCGAGTACCGCACACCGACACAGCCACAGGGCACAATAACACAAGTGTAAGAATATGTTGCAATCCAGCTCCTGCTGGTCAGGGGCGTGTTGCCACACAGAGATTACCACCATAAATGTTCCTCATCCCCGCTCTGGCCCTTCATTTCTAAGCCCGAAACATCTGAATCTACTTGGCGTGAGGAGCGTAGACCTGAACCCTAGGACACGGTCGTACATGTGAACACAGCACCCACGATAGGACGACTCTACCCCTAGCCGGAATGGCAGCCGAGGTTCCGGTGCACCCCGGCACTTCAACAGCTGGCGACGCCTGCACACGGACAGAGGTGTTGGGCATCGATTCCCAACGGCGACGGCTGGGACAATCGGAGGGGTGCACATTGAGTGACGTCTTTCGGGACTGCCATTTATGTACATGTTCGAGCCTAGGCCTAAGTGTTACAGGCCCACGGCCGCGGAAACCCGAGCAGGCCGGGAACGAAAAGCAAACCTGGCCGTGCCACGTGCTGCAGCCCTCAATACTGGCTAGCCAGCCACCAAACATGCAGCCCGCCAACGTAAAGCCGCAGATGTCTTCATGTTGACGAAAACGACGGAGGAGCGAGGGAAGCGATGTGAAGGAACGGACAGTCTGCTCAGATATTTAACATCATAGTAACAAAGAAGTGAACAAGCAAACAAACAAACACAACAACGCGATAAAGGGGAAGCCCACACACACATGCACAAACAAGCAAACACAAACGAGCAAACACACAAACCGACAATCTGAATACACATTGACCCTTGATACAAGCTGTCTATCGACTCGAAACTCCTACCAAGAGGTCCGCCATCGCATCAGAAGCGTGTGCTGAGCCCCTGGTGCTTGAACCCTGCCGACGTCAATGCGCGGTCGGCCTGTCTTTCATCCGTGTCGCGCAGCAGCTCCAACACCGATTGGAGAGCCTCTGCTGGTACAGGGCGCCGGCTGTGACTTCGACAAAATATTCACCTTGAACTGTTCGTGCCTATTTTAGCGCAATGGCTCTATGACTGTACCGCCTGACCTCAATATTGCTTACTGTCATTGTGATGCTCGATGGAAGGCCATGTCCATAACATGCATGTCTACCGGCATTGATGTTCCCCGGTGTGACTTTGGAGATTGCGCATTTGCTGTCGGCGAGGCAATCATGACAGGTCGACGAGCTGTCGCGCGTACTCTACTTCTCAAATAAGATGATGCGACACAACAGGACCCCAGAGTGCCAGACCAATCGCTCTGTCATAGCAATCCCTGATCTCCCAACACCCTGAACTCTCACCACATCGGAGAGCCTTCGTCGGCAAACGAGAGGCATTGCCTCCGAAACGTCTTTGCCTCGTTGAGAATGGCAAGACAAGTTAAGGCAAGTATGTCCAGCTACCATGGTGGGTTGGGTTCTTATTCCGGTTAGTGTGTTCGAGAAGTCCCTAGGCCCTAGTTACAAAGATGGCCATGACCCGAGTTCGTGGACGTCCCCAGGACTGGGATACTCCGACTGAACTGGCTCTTTTTGGCTCTTCGTCTTTTCGCTTGCACACCACTTCGCCAGCACCGAGTCGGATCCCAAACTATGCCATGGCCGGAGCAGCAGAGCTTCCAAGGCCCATTCACCTGCTTCAACTGCTGCTTTCCTTGCTGGCGAGGTCCCTCTAGTGAAAGAACTGTTCGCGACTCTCAATAGTCGTTGAAGGGCTTCAGGTCGAACGGATCACCGGAGATCCAATTCGAAAGCCTCAGCATCCGCAATCTATTCCGCAGTTCTGCGGCAGAGACGAGCCGGCACACAAATGAAATGCGGGATCGGTCTTGGCATCTTTCATTGTTAAACACTCGCCCCAGTCTGCCTCAGCTCCCCTAGAAGGTCAGCCCAACTTGAACGCAAATCTCAACGAAGCCACACCGCGGGATCCCTCGTCTGTACCGTTTGGAAACGCGAATCGAAGCGGTGGGCTGCTTCCCCTGTCCACCTAAACCAAGCAACTCCTGAGTCGAACGAGGACTCAAAGGCGACAGCAGCCTGACAGAATGGCACTTCTCTTTCCGGCTCTTCAGGTTGGCGCCCTTGCTCAGGGAATGCAGGGGACATGTGGGAAGGGTTTGCCCGCTGTTCCTCTGTCACTGTCAGCACATCCAAGCGACAAGTATTGGAGACACACAGTGAACCTCATCCAAACTTCTGACGGCAGATAACAAAAGCATGGGATCAGCTCGGCCTGCGGAAACCCTAATACTCGCAATGGATAGGACAGGAACCCCGAACTCACCAACGTGGAAGCATCCCAAACCGCAAACATGCAGTCATCCGCCTCCCACCCCGGATACTGCGTGCCAGCTTGCGAGCAGAGTGCAGAAAGACGATTCGGACAGAGTGAAATAAATACCCAAGCAGCCCGAAATAAACATCCCAGCAACCCAACTACTGCAGGCTCCTGGGATGTCGAAAGGAAACCTGAGACTCAACTCATGATGCCGCCTCAGCGCGTCCCTCATGGGCGGCGGGAGCGGTAGGCGGCAGTCGTTCGCCTGACAAGGGTTACAGATCCGCGTCTGCCAGAAAGCATTCATGGCATCACAGCCTTGAAGCTTGCAGCCTGAGAGCTCTACAGCATAGCATAACCGCACGACAGTCCTTATGACAACAACTCGAAACCATCTGGGCATCTCTGTTCGGGCGCCGATATTCCCATTCTTTTGGCTTCAGACAGACACTCGAAGTGTCCGGATTGCACAGATAACAATCTGCACAGCTTGGTTCAGGAGAGAAACCCTACACTCTCCATAATTTCCCTCCGAAAGCCGCCGTGGCAGGGCACACCCCATGCAGCTTCCAGACGACTCCAACACTTCCTCCCTAACCCTAGCCCCTGTCGCACCATGACAGTACACAGACAGAGCGGACTGTGAAGTAGAGAACGCAAGAACTGCCAGAGCAGACCTCCAGCGGGGCATCTGGCTGCCGATGCGAAGGGGCCCAGAAGGCCAAGCGATAGCGGTGAAGAAAGGTGCCTTGCTACGATCAGAGCCCAAACAACAGTTGAGATTCCGTCTGCTTCGTGTCTCGAACGTTTACACAAGCTGTAGACGTTAGACGTCTCCCCGCTGATGCTGTCCTTTTCTGCACATACACCTGCATATCCATGACCAAGAGCAGCGAAAGATCGGCAGGTCCGCAACCAAGAGATGCAGCACATTTATGTATGCATGATAATGCATGTTGGGAATTCTTGAGCTGACTGGCATTGTTGAAAAATGTTGAAATGCACGGAGATGAGCCGGTCCGGAAGGTCCAACGCAGTGCAGTTTGCCATGCCTTCCTGCTCGTAACTGCCAGGGCCCAAGTTCCCGAGATCCCGAGTTCTTTCCAGACCCAAGTGGCTTGGACACCACAGCAAGTCCTCCGAGCATGTCGAGTGACCTCAGGTCAACTCTTCGGGTTCGCTTCTCCGTTCTTAAGCTGAAAAAGCTCGGCTCTGGCATTCGGACTCACCTCACACTTTGCCGGACTGTACAGGGGCATACTAACAGGCAGCCTGATGCTCCATAGAAGTCTTAAGGAATCAGGCTCAACTGCCCATCTCCGATTTGAAAAACGATGATGAGTTCCCTCGAAACCACCTAATGAACTTGTTTCTTCATCTGGGTTGCACAGATGACAGCCAGAAACCGTGCAACAGTCCACGCAGGGCGGCAAACAAGTACTGACTCGCCTCCCAGTCGCTAGCCGCCAAGGAAGTGGTCAAGTCCAAGTCAGGTGTCGAGAGCTAGTGGCAGCAAGTGAAGACTCACGGCAGAGCACGTAAGCGCCCAACAGGAATATTTGCCATCGGCTGCCACCGGGTGCCCAATGTGTGCTGCATGAAGGCGAATCTGGTGCCTAAGTGCAGTCGAAGTTCTATAGTCCAATATCCAAGCCTGTCAAGCAACATCCTCCTCTCCAATGCTCACATGTCAATTCGCACTCAAGTTATGACCTAGCCGTGCCCAACCAGTGAAATGTATGTCCCCATGAACTTCATCCCCTGCCTTCTGCCGGTGCCAATGCGGGCGACTGCCAGGCTCAAGAGTTTGGCACCCAGAGCCATGCGGGCCAGGAGCTTGAACCTCGAGCTTTGCCGGACAAAGGCGCTGTGGCAGAAGCCCCAACATCGCAGCGAAAAGGTGGTGCGCAGCAAGACGAGACCGGTGATCACCCACAGACCTACAGTCCCTCGTTGCGGGATAGGCCCATGCAAAGCACTCCGAACAAGACTGAGTTGCGAGTCAGTACGAATTCCGAAGCACGCCTCGAAAGGTTCAAAGCATGCCCGGAACTGCAAACCATGTCTCTGCCATCGGGAGCGTACAAACACATCCAATCCACCTGTAGCTAGGCTAACTAACAAGTGCTGAAGGCCTGAATCCGGAACCTCTACATTGCACCATTCAACAACCCACAGAGAGTTTGGTGCCTGGTGTCTGCCGGCTTCCCAAAAGGTGCCACCACGCCTTCTGGCTGCAACAAGGTTGCAGTCTGGGTTTTGAGCAGAGAGTGTGAACAGAAAGGAGGACGACCCGACCGCACAGGCACAAGCTGCAGCGCTGAAACCGTATGAAGACTTCAATGGCAATGCTGTGCTGCCGGTTCGCTCGGGGCATCGCGGCCGCACATGCCCCAGTGGATGCGGACGGCAACCTCTCTCTGGCATGGCAAGCTGCCGCTGCCGTGCAAGACGACAACCTGGCAAAGGACGGGGACGAAAACTGTCCGGCCGAGGACCACCCCGTCCCAACAGCTCGAAGCCAAGGAATCTCTAAAGCCGAGTTGCATACTCTCTGGCCTCGGCGGTGCCAAGCTGAAAGCTACAGTAGGCACATATTGTTCTTCGAGATTCTTCCGGGTCGGACATGCCACAGCAATCCCTGCCCCGGCTTCCGAAAACCACTTGTACCACAGGGCGATCAGTCAAATTCAATCACTGCTCTCCTGCCCTACTACCGCAAAGCTTAAACTTACTGCATGCCTGCACCTGTTCAGCTCCCATGGCTTACGGAACTCTCTGAAGCGATATTCCACCCCCCCGTCCCACCGTTGCGGACATCAGCACTCGGCTTCTCTATGCGTGTGCATGCGTGTGCATGCGCGTGCATGTGACGTTCTTCGAGGTTGCCGCCGGCAGCACCTTATCTCTGCGATGGTTGAGTACCAATCCATCTCCAGCGCATTTGCACGTATGCTGGAGTCTTTCGTTGCCGTCCGTCTGGTAGTGAGATAGTGCTTATCTTGATAGAAACTTAGTCCTCCACCAAGACCGTGGTAGTCACAGCTGAATAAAGTCAATCGGCTCGATGAAACTCACTACGAAGCAATCGAATCCAGCGCATGGTCCGTCCCAGCACTTTTCTCTGCACTCTGCACCTACTCGAGCCCGAGTGCCACGCCAGTTTGCCAGCTGCCATCTGAAGACGAAGATCCTCATGCCCACCCAACGTTTTAAGCCATGCCCTAGCGACAAGAAGGTGCCAAATGTAATAGCGCCTGCAATGCCTGCCCAAGCGAGATCGGACGACATTCAGATTCAGCCCTCCCTGCAAACCGCTGGTCTCAGGCAATGGCCAGGTAGGCCTCGGAAGCAAAACTGCTTCTTTCAGACAAAAGGGCCTTCTTTCTTCATTTAGCTCTGGAGGCTTCGAGCACCCAAAGGCAGACAAGAACACGCGTAAACAAGTTCTGGTTTCTGTCTAATCTCCGCCAGACATGAAAGAGCTGAGGAGTTGGTTTTGCCACCCGCCCGGCTGCACAATGTCGCACCGCAGCTGAGAAGTTGGCACCAAGCGTTTTCGCGACCAGGACAAGCCCCGAGGTGGGGACATCCTTGAGGAGCTGCGGGGGGTTAGAAATTATACTTCAGGCTTACGTCTAAAAAGCCAAGACAGAGGGAATAGCTTCCACAACGTTACCTACCAGGTCCGGCGACATGTTTGGGCCTGAGGAGCCGCTTGTTGAATGTCCATCGCATCTATCGGTCGACCGTATGCAAAGCGCCAAGCAAAGATCAGTATCCTGCCAACCACCGCCTTGGAAAAACAGAACCTGAACCTGCACCAGCTGCCTTTTGCCAATATTAGACGCAATTCTCCCGTCGGCAAACACAAGCCTTGTCAAAATCCCCTTCCCAATGCTGCATGGTTGATAATGGAAGCAAATGAAAGCCCACACCCGTCCAGGCGGTGAAGGAAGCCACGCTGGTAAGCTGCCTCCAGGGCTCACGGTGCCTTTGTCTCCATACTACCGACTGTATGTTATTTGGGTTTCTCCTGCCCTCACACTCTTCTGCGGCTAGCAAGATAGCAAATTGCTCGAAGAAATGGTTCCTGAGGGCACTGGAAAGGCTTGGAAGAGAACTTCTGGCCATCCCCTTATGTGATAGGGCTGTGGTGTTGCGGGCTTGTCGTCACTCAGTCGTTGTTGCTTTGGTCGGGCTATGGCTCGCCGTGCTTTCTCTGTCTGTCTCTTTTGCTCTGAAGCCCGCCGTTGATAGGTCAGTCTTCTGACATAGGCCCTTCCCCCCAGCGCTTGAGCAAGGAGTTTCCTTCACTTGCGTCGTGGGCATCAGCTTGCAACCGTTCAGCAACGTTAGCAAAACTAAGCTGCTGTTTCCTTCTCTCCCGCCCTCTTCCTCTCTCTCTCTCTCTCTCCCTACCGGGCTTGGGGATTGGGGCAGCATCCAGGCCCCTCCCCCCGTGCGAATCGCACACCCGCTATTCGCGGAGCGTCCTTTGTCCTCGTGGGATTTGATCCCCCGAGGCTCGGCTGCACAGCAGACGTCAGGGTGTTGTCCATTCACTGTCCCCCCATAGTTGCTGCAGTCGGGTGGACAGTGTGGACCTCTTCCTCTCTCTCGCTCACTCTTTCTTGCGTGCTTGCTTGGGTTTGGGGACAGGGCGTGGTCTCGCGGTTCGGAGTGCACTTTCGATGTGTTCACGTCCCCCGAATGTAAGGGCCGACCCGACCCCATCTAGACTAAACTGGAACTCTAAACAACAGAACCAGTAACCGAGTGACCCATGGGTCATCTGAGGCCTCAGACAGCAAGGGAGAAGGAAAAAGAAGTGCCGGCACGCATTGCCTCATCCACCCTGCACAAAAGCAAAAAGTGTTCAACTGTGTGCACGGAAAGGAGCACTATGGTAACGGCTGTTAAAGAATTGGGCGGAGTGAACGTCGTCTCCGGACAAACAAGAAGGCTGAGGTGGGTCTTTCTGCGACGTGAAAGAAAGCCCGGAAAGGCCGCTTGTTCGCACATGCCAATCCATGGGTTGTCACATCTATGTTACAAGTTGCACTAAGTCCCCGGCACAGGAACTCATTCGGAGCATCAGAATCAGAGCTACGCGGCCGAAACAACGACCGAGACCAAGAAAACAAACGCTGCCAAAAAGCCGCTAACCAAACCTCACTCCCCCTCGTGGTCCTGCTGGAACCAAACCGCAGAAACATGCAAGTGGATCGGCGTGCCACTTTCTGCTCACAGCGGGTCTCCCTGGGTGATCCTCCGTGAGCGAGAGGGCAGCCCCTTTTACTGCAGCAGATGCCACCACTGGGGACGGCGATGTTCTGGAGCCCGACCCTGCTGCTGATCGGGGCGATGCCGGGACCCGATGACCTGCCTTGCCGTCCTCCCCTTGCGTCTCGGGGGTGGCAAATTTACAACTGGGACCGAGGTCACTATGTCCTGTTGGAGACGAATCCTGCCTTAGTGTCAGGAGCTAGTGCCGTTGCGGCCTACGGCCTACGGCGGCTGCAGACTTGCTGGAATTAGCCTGCATCCTCACCGAAGATGAGCGATGCATTGCCTGACTCCGGTGCTTTCACCCCATGTACCATCTGTAAAGGTGGCAAGAGCCTGCCTTTGCCTCCTTGCACCCCCCGCAGGATTAAATCCCGTCAGAAGAACCCAGGGATTCTCCTTGGCTTCTAAGCCAGGCCGCCAAACAACTTCCCCGGCCGCTGGCCCGAAGTCTCGCGCTTCTGGAGTTGCTAAGAGCAACAAGTATCGATATTGTAAACACTAGTCTTACCGCTAGCCGCTAGCCTCTTGTGGTGCGAATTTATGATGCTCACACAGATGTCTAAATCACAGCAAGGTTCACGGTCTCCCCCAAGATGACCAAGAGTTCCGAAAGGAGGCAGTATGCCCCTGCCCCCGACTTGGCGCGCACTGAGGTTTCGGAGGACGCGCAAAACACTTGGGGCACTTGAAAAGAAACCGCTGGCAAAAAAAGCAGGCTCCCCTGAACCGCACAAATTCAAGCCCCACCACCCCCCCGCATCCCCCCGCTACAAGGGGGGAGCACAGGCCCCCAGCAAAGGTGCAACACTCGAGCCAAAATTGATATTCTCTCTCTCGCTCTCTCTCTCTCTCTCTCTCTCTCTCTCTCTCTCTCTCTCTCTCTTTCTTTCTTTCTGCTGGGCTTAGGGGTCCCGAAAGACCCGCAGGCTTTCAGCCCGCCCAACCCCCCCACTGTGTTAGTGAGTGGTTGGCATTGGGGCCAATCCAGATTACGGCAGGGAACTACAAAGTATGCTCCAGGTTTTCGTGCAGCAATCCCCCCTTAGAACTCTAAACCCCCCGCGTCCCGGCCTCATCACCGCGCCCCTATGGCTAGCCGTACCAGTACCTGAGTCCTTCTAAGCAGGGTTTGCCGCAAGGTTGTGGAGCATAAAAAGCCGGATTAATTGATCCCCACTTACTCTCTCGCAGCAAGGGTGGATGGCGAATTAATGGTATGAGGACGGAACAGACTTCGTCAGGCGACGGTGTGCAATGAATTGCAAGAGGGCGGACTGGATTCGCCAAGTAGTGGCGGGGCTCAAAAAGTCGTAATAGACATATATGTTACAGATGGCATGGGTTCGTGCACTCCCCCGGCTGGGTTCGAAACGTGGCTGCTGCATCGAGCTGCCTGGTAGGCTTTACATCTCCCTGGAGAGGGTTCAAAGGAGAAACGCGGGAACTAAGGAAGGAGCGGGGCAGCAAGACCGCAAAGCAAACACAGAATTCCCCCCTTAGTTCCCTGTCCCTCGCGCACTGAACTTTTTATACATCCGGGTGCTCACTGCTCTCACGGCTGTTCTTCATATGTTCTTGTACTTGACGGATCTGCCATCGTATGTTCGGCTGGAGGTGTACACGTTCCCCTCCATGTCGTCGTGGACTGCGGCTGGGAGTGCGTGGCCTCTCTTGTCCCAAGCGCCTTCCCCCCATTGTGGCTTCTCCCCGTCGTTTTGGGCTCCGGCTGGGAGTGCGCGGTCTCTCTTGTCCCAAGCGCCTTGCCCCCACGTTCATAGTGTTCCCAGTGGCTGTCGCAGCGGTACTCGAACTTGGCTCCTCTCCCCCGTCATGAGCCGTTGCAGTGTCGTCACCATGTTCGTCTCCCCCGGCTGGGTGGTGTGGTTGTGGGCTAGTGGTGCCCGAGTCGGTGCTTCCCCAGTCGACTTCGTCTTCTTCGTGCACTGTTGTCACGGCGGCCTCGGCGGCGGGTCCTCCCCCTCGGCCTTCTGGACTCCGTTGCTTTGGCACCTTCATGGCTTTCCTCTGTCTCCGAAGCTTCTTTCGGATCTGGCGCGCTTTTGTGAGTAGCGCCCCGGCCTTCTGCGGGAAACGTATGAGGTGCGCCCGCGTCTCGTTGGCGAGGTCGGGCAGATACTTGTCCACTATTTTCGTGACTCTGTCCGCTGCTGTGGCAAGTTTGCACCGTGCCTTGAAACGGTCTCGGTACTTTTCGTACTCCCCCGCTTCCTTGTGGTTGAGCGGCGCATCGGTCTCGGCGTCCATCCACACCCCGCCGTCGTCATAGATTTCTCGTTTCCCCCATTTGTCGAGAGGTCCAGGTAGAAAGTGAAGTCCCAATCCCCCTCGGGTGCTAAACCTGGTCATATGTGAGAAGGGGACCTGTGGAGGTCTTGTCCCCCCCTCTTCGTGTTGTGGAGGTTCGCGTCCTTGTGTCACGGGTCGGCTCCCCGATCCCCTCTCGCTGTAGCCGTGGAACCGACAGGCTGGATCGGAGCGTTCGTGTACCTTCCGAAATCCCTGCTGGCAGATTCCAGAGCCTTGCCGACAAAGGCGACACTGCCTTTTTCCCTTCTGCTGTTGTCTCTTCCCCCTGGTGTCCATTGCCCCGCTGCACCACGGTAGTTTTTCTTCACGGTGTTCCGGAAAGTCACGACCTTCAAGGCGTTGCTCTCCCCCGCCCAGCGTGCTGGTTCAGTAAGCGAAGCGTCCCCAGCGAGTTCGGAAAGAGGATGGTGCAGAAGGTTGTGTCCCCCTCGGTTTGCGAGCTGAGGTAGAGGTCCTTGCTGTCACTAGGTCACCGGGCAGCAAATAGCTCACGTTCGTGCCGGTCACCTTTATTGCGCGGTCCTCCACGGAGGCTACCGGGGCCTCTTAAGTCCAATGGCGGCGGACGATTGGTCTCAAGCACCGCTGGAACAACTGGGAAGGCTCCCTCGGAGGAACAGTCCGAGTTAACCCCCCAGCTGCCCCCCGATGCAAGGAGGTGACACACACCCCCAAGCAAAGGTGCAGTACTTGAGCCAAAATGGCTACGGCTCTCTCTCTCTCTCTCTCTCCCCTGGTCTCGTTGCGTCCATGCCGTCTCGGCTTAAGGCCTCGCGCAGGATGGGGAACTCCTCCGCAGAGAGGCGTGATTGAACAAAATCACTCAGCCTGGCTGTGGAGCTGGTTCTAAGCGTATTCGGACTCGAAGCCCAGCACGAGACTGTCTTTGCACTTCCGCATTTTGCTGCTTGCAGCAAAAAGTCTGAGGGGCATGACTTCGGGACTCAGTGACAACCGAAACGATGTTTGCTAGATGAAGAAACCGCAGAATGGCAAGCCATGCAGATAGGTATTGGTAGGCACATGACATTCACCACTCATGCTCGGACTGATCCAGATGATGAATTCAATTTGTTCATCTTCAAGGATCTCTAGCACAAGCCGTCCCCGCGAAGCCAGCACAAACTCTGCTAGTCCAAGCCAGTGTGCATTGTGCGTGCAACACTCCATGTCTGAAACAGCTCGGACTCAGTCAAAGAGTCCAGCGCAATCACAGCCGGATCCTAATGCTAAACGAGTCAATGCAAGTCAATGCACTTTCTTTGAGACTCCAAGCCGCAGCCCTTGCCTTCCAGGAAATCGTTGAGCCGCGGGAGGATCATCACTTCCATCGTCCACCTTCCATGAGATCTGGGGGTACGCTTGGAATCATCCCGACCAATATGGAATACGTGTACGGATTGAAAGGATTCTCGCGGGTAAGTGACGGCATGTTCGGCACGAGCGCAACCGAGGCATGTTCTGCTGGGTCTGGGCTAGTGGGGACACATTGAACCAGATTCGTGGAGTTCGGGAATGGACATAACTGCTCGACTCCGTCGCGTGTGCGATCGGGATCTGAGAATTGAAGACCTCCCGGGCCTTTTTCCACATGACTCATGCTTGCGATGTGCCGCACGGTTTTCTGCAGCGATTTGTGACTGCAGAGGCTGGAAGCTCCCTTTTGTGCAACGGCCCGCGGAGGCGTTGTAGTGCTGCCAGAAACTGAAATCTCCAGAAGCAGTTCAATGCATAGGCAGAAGAGAGCTTCCCCTCTGTCTAGGGCTGCCGCGAAAGGTCTCTCGGAGACGGATTTCGCGTAGGAGCAGTGAGACAGGCGGTCTCTGCCCATAGTCTGCATGGCTTTCGACGTGAGTAAATGCAAGCCCAGCTTCTGAATCACTACCAGCTTCGCATCCGGATTTGCGCTGAATGCACGTGCAACGAGAGCACTTACAACTTACATCCCTTCCTGTCGTCTCTGCTAATGCCTTGCCATGCCATAGTAGTGAGGCCCGGCGACTTCGCCACAGCAATACCAAATCCTGGAAGCAGCACATACGTCTACCCAAATCTACCCTGTCAGCATTCCTGATGCATCGTCATCATGCGTCACTGTGTTCATCTGAAGCTGGTGCCGGTGCCTGCAGACTGCAGGGCTAGGGCTGTACGGCTGTACGTAGTTCAGCGGGCATGTACGTGGTTGGCGTTGCCTGGCAGTCAGAAGAAGGAAGCTTGGGTTGTCGACAGAGAAGCAGGACCGCGATGTTCATCCCGCACGAGATGGTACGCGATGTAGCGCCTGGCTGCGTTGCACTGGCACGATTAAGCGTGGAATCCGAGAAAGAGCAACCTTTTCCAACGCGTTCGGTCAAGACCGGCCATGTCCGTCAGTCGACCGTCCGCTCCCAAAAAGGGTCGGTTGATTCTCGAACTATGAACCTTCCTGGGCCGCTGGCTTCCTCTCCTCGTCGACTTCCTCCCGCATCTGTGCCAAGGACATCTGGCCAAAGCAAGAACGAAAAAGAAGCATTGGGCTTCGGGTGTTTAAGCTGCTCAGTTGGGACTCTTGCGGTTCTTTTTCCTGGGTTTGCTCCTGCAGCAATCCATGAATCCATGGCATGCAGGGCAGATGCCTGGTGTGAAATCCCGAAATCCGAACACATCGAGTAGACGAGAGCCGAAGGCTGCAACGAAACTTCACCACCTGTTCAATCACAATGACTGATCTCTGGACGCCGCCACCTTTCCCTGTGGACCGAGCCCTCTTCAACCCAAAAGCCGCAAATCCGAAACCTCTCAAAGCCGCCCAGTTCCACCTCCCGGCGCCCCATTGCTGCTGGACCCCGGTCAGGCGGCAACGGCGAGGACTCGCAGAGGTCGGCTCGGATCTGCGGGGACGATTCTCTCTGAGTGCAGTTGCTTCCGGGCAGCGCCTCCCACCAACCTGGTGCAACCTGCGTTTCCCCGACAAGCACACCTGCAAACATCGGAAGCCCCGACGGATTACTCGCAGCCGAACTTCCTGCTCCACTGGCGGCGGCAGCTGTGGCGGCTCCTGCTTAGCTGCTAGTCGGAAGATCAAAATTCAAAACCAACCGTCAGTGCTACTGGGGCTTCTTGGGAACCCAGGTCTCCATCTACAACGCAAGTCGTTCTGGGCAGCAGCTGAGGTCCTGGCATGTCCTTGCAGCTAGACCCTATGACCAACCCCATGCATGCCCAGAACGTCATACCCACCACAATCAGGCCTCTACCAGCTCTGGGGACTGGCGTGCGGAAAGCGCAGGCAGACCAGCACGCTTTGGATTCCTGAGACTGACAGAATTTGGAGCTCGGTGGGCTCTAGTTGTGTAAGCATGTGAAAACGACATCATAAGTAGTGCTTTGCCCGTTCCTCCAACGCAAGTCCGTCCGAGCGAAACAAAGCAACGAAACTCCAAGCCGGGCCCAACAGCTTCCGCCTGCGCCCACCCTAAAACTGCCCACTCTGACCCGCCAGCTTTGCAAGGGCCAGCCTGCACAGGCAAGGGAAAGCATCCGAGATTCTGCGGCCGATGGCGCACGATGCTTTGCAGAGTGGAAGCATGGTCGTTCCTCAGCAGAATTCGGAGTGGATGATAGCCTTGAAAGCTAAAGCTCAGGGGTGAAATGGAAAAGAAGCATCACGATGTGACTGTGCTGACATCGGTAGCTTTCCCCATGTCTCAAATCCCAGTTGCTTGGCCACTGCTTCTGTGACACAACGCAATAGCTCCTGTCGTTGAGAATCGTCTCGGTATGAGAGTGCAACCGCAGTTTGCTGAATTATCTGCTGCCGCTTTTTGAATTTTCAGGGTGTAATACCCCAAGCAGCCACGTACATGGATGTCTGCATGTGCTCTAACATGCCTTATTCTCTCATTGTGTCGACGACCACGCCATGAAAACACACCCGGCACCTGGAAGAAGTGGAGACGGCCTTGAAGAACGCTCATCACCTCAATGTTCCTGGGCTGAAGCCACTAAATGACTGGAGTTGTGCTGCCAAACAACCCAGCTCCCCCCGTCGGAAGACGCCAAGCTTCGGGGCAGCACCCTGTGCTATCAAAGTTTGCTGACTCCGGTCCGAGGCAGTACCCTCCTCCTTGATGGCCTCCAACGTCGCCTAACAAGGTCAACTTCAAGCAAGCGAAGCAACCGGCAACGTCTGGCAACAGCTTCCCAAGAATCTATCTGTCCGCAAGTTGCGCGGGCACCATTAGACGGCGCATGAACTCAGAACTCCTTCGCTGATGCACATGCACCGCGCCCCTCAGAAACCCAATCCGGCCAACTGCATTAAGTTCGCTGAATTTCACATGACTAACCTGACCGACATCAAAGCAAACCCTCCAAAGCCAAAGTCAGCGCTTAACGTCTGTGTGGATTGGATAGAGCGCCCAGTCGGCTGAAGAATACCATGTCCAAGTCTCGATGAAAGCAAGTAAGGTGGATCACAAAGCAAAAGGAAGCCCAGCAATACCCCAAACACACCACATGCGTGTGATATCTGAATCTCGCCAACCCCCGGGGCCTCCAGGTGTGTGGGTGCATAATCTGGATTTGATCGGGGGTCGCCCATCTCGCCCTCCACTGCTTGCTGAGTTAGCCTTTGTGAAGCACGAACGCCCGACGCACACTACTCGGCCCGGCCATATGCAAGCCGGCCCATACATGGCTTGGGTAGCACAACTGCTGCAAGGGTGCCTATCCAAGGCCTTGTAAATGCAGACTACATGTTGAACGGAAAAACCTGGCAGAACTGTTCAGCTGCAATTTCTCTTTGCACGTTGGCTGAATCCTTAGTTATGCACCTCCGTCTGGCTTCCCGCACTCCCTACTGGCTCCCTCACTGAAAGACCGAGAAGCTCATCCAGTTGCCTGTGGATAGTTTGGACAGAACTCTGGAGCCGCGACACGCCGCAATGCATCCTCATGGTTGCGTCTGAGGAGTCTTTTGTGCTTGTCAGGCAGGGTGAGGGTGCCGGCGTGTGCAGCACATGCGCAAGCTTCTCTCCCTCGCCAGGCTTTCCCAATACCCAGGAACGTCTCGTCCAGCCAGCAGCCACAAATGCTCCGTGAAACTGCACCAAGTTGTGCACTGCAGCGTGTTCATGGGTTGTAACTCCGTGCGCCACAAGCCGCTCTCAAACGTTGGCTTGCTCTACAATGACGCCGGCATGCACTCTTAAGTCCAAGACGACATTCACAAAGACAAACGCCGAAACCATGGTCCAAACCTCACCAATTCGAACCAAGCAGCTTAGAGCGCTCGCCAGCCTTAAGCACCTTGCGTTCAATAACATCTTCAGCATGTCCTTTCGAATGAGACAAAAAGGAATGCCCGAGGCCCCAAGGCACCGTCTCCCAGCTCGCTGCCATCTGCTCCACATGGATGACCTCAGCCTCGAGGGAAGGCTGACGAGCTCTCACCGGTCGTAGAGATGCCGGGCCGATGTCGACACCCTCCCCTAGCTCCCCCAGCTGAAAGGCGCTTTCTCCTTGTTGAACAGATGACGGCTTTACTGATCCGGGCCGGAAGATCAAACCCTCCACTCGGCCTGGAGCAGGTAGAGGAGCTTCTGCAGGTCTTGCACCCGGGAACTCATCGACTTCACATCTCGGTCTGAGCGACGCAGCTCCGACAGCTCCTGTCGTCGCTATGTAGAGCGAGCTACGGTACTACGGGGTAGGCCAGGAGTTCCGACTTGTCAGGCTCTGCTACTTCCCTTCGACAGGTGGGTGGGTCCTTCATGACACAGGATTTCAGAGCTCAGGGTGGGCAGCCTTCCTGGTGGCCTTCTATCCGACAGCTCTTTTCAGCAGAATTAGCTGGGTGTTTTCGAACGACCTGCTACACGATAATGCAATTCGCACATTCCAGATGCCATAGGTGCCAATTCAACTGGAGCTTCAACGAGCTGACCATTACCGAGGAGCATGGCTTGGACGCAAAGTGCTTAGTTTGGCTCAGTCCGTCTACAGTAGACGGTCTACCTGTTCCCGCGCAGCGGTTTGCACGGGGCTTGCCAAGCCAGGAAAAGCATGGCCGGCACCTCTGCAATCAGCCCAAGGCGGGTATCCAACTTGGCCATTTGCAGGGTGACCTGCCCAAAGTCTCCCTGTACGGGCCGAGGGCCGAGGGTACGGCGTCTACATCGTGCAGACTGTGACTCATCACTTAATGCTTTGGCTGCGGCCAGAAACCCGGCAAGAAGGCCTTGAAGGGGTCAAGGGGGCAGAACTGGGGCAGATATACAGAACAAGTGTGGGTCCGCGCGCAACTCTGTACGTTTTCCCTCCGGTACTCTTTTTTTACGCCAGATCGTCATGAGTGAGCTACCACTGACTTCCGCACTCCGCACACGAAAACCGAAACCACCAGCCCTGGCTTGAAGCCGCCTGCTCCGGCGAAGAAGCCTCTCCGAAAAATGCAAGAAAAAGCTGGGATCTGCCGCGCCCGTCTATATCATGTTTCCATGGACACTTCCTTTCTCTGCACATGCACTTTGGAACAGCATGTCGTTAATAACCACAACCACGTCTTCATGGCTCACGCAGAAGGACGAAACCTATTGATCGGGCGTGATTTCAAGCATTGTCTTCCAATGATAAGTGCTACTGCCTTGTCGTCAAATTCCTGACCTGGGTGTGGGAGTGGTCTGGAACCAGCTGCATTCTAGCCTCATCATCTAAAGTCTTGACATACTTCCCTTGCAACTTAGGAGCACGCGGTAGTTTCCAGAAAGAAAGAACTCGGCGGCCCCAAGCCTAAAACCTAGAATGACGGGAACTTGGACACCCTTACTTGCGTTCAAATGTTCTTGCCTCTACTACGGGTGCATTGTGGCGATCAGGTGACCTTGCAAATCCAACGCACCAAGCCAAGATGGGCTTGCAGCGAATGCAGATTCGTCCGACACAGGTGCTTCAACAAACCAGTCGACCTCCGGTTCAAGCTGAAGCTCAAACAACAACCTGTTTGGCTCGAGCCTGGGGCAGCTTTGCCAATAACCGCCGCATCGAAACCTCGAGCTGCCTGTGCAGCGGCACTTCCAAGTCATGGCTCAGTGAACGGCAAATTTTTGAAATGGAGCCTGGGATTAGAACCGGGAACTTGCCTGGCAGCATGGGCGGCCGTCGACTGCAGCCGATGCAGTGTCCTTGGGTGCAGGCAGGCTCGAATGTGCGTGCAAATTAGTAGCTAGCAGCTACTGTATACAGCATCTATGCGGACACCGGTTTTGCTCAATGGAGCTCTCTGCTCAGCAGAAGACCACGAGAAAGCGCTAAATTCAGTGGGCCCACCGATTCTGAGTAAGCCATGAGGGTTGCGGCACCGCCGCCTCTTCAAAAACGCCTAGCAAAAGTCTTTGGCCCAGCTAGTTCAGCATCGGCAGGACAAGGCGTCTGGCCTGACCGTCTGGCCCTGTTATGAACAGGAGGCACAGACAAAATTGGAACATCTGAAGAAAGAATACTACGCAAAACTCAGACCCTGATAAGCGAGGATCTGGTGCCAGCTGGAAACCTTGTGGCTACGCCGTTGAGCTTTGGCCCAAGGTCACCACTGCAAAAGATTGTAAAGATTCCAAGAACTTCGAGCCTTCTCCGAACCTTGCAGCTTGCACTGGCAAACCCTCGTTTGCCCTGGACATGTGCACAGCTGCACGGCAGCTTACAATCGGCAAATGCGCCTCAGTTTGGAGACTGCAGCCTCGGGAAACAGCAAACCGACACATGTTCAGCCCCTGGTGCCCCTGAGTTCGCTAGGAAGCCGAAAGTAAAGACCTCGAAGGGGGAGCTTCAAAGGTTCACTGACATAGCAAGCAGAGGCTGCCGAGCATTTCATTTCAACAGCTTGGCGCACCACGTTTGTCGGACATGGGCATCGATGCAGCGTGCTTCACTCCCTTTTGAATCAATGGTCAAGAAATTATCGACAAAGAAGCACCCAGGCCCGAACAGCCCAGCGGCCGTCAGGAAAGAAGGGCACCAAGGCCCCACCCAAGCGAACTTGACCACCTCCAATCTTCAGACTTTTCTTGCTGAGCTTTGGTGGCTTGAATACGTGTCTCCAAGATGATAGGATCTATCCTCCTCTCTTATTAACTTGTCTGGGTATCTTTTCCGAGACTGTGATTTCCACTCCATCTTTCTTGCAGCTTGAAACGTCTCGACATCAGGTATCGTCGGTTCAAAGGAAAAAGCAAGACCACGCCAAGTTTTGGTCCTCACTACATGAAAGTCACAGAACCCCCTAGCAGCCAGCAGGGAAGCAACTCTCAACCTCCGGCATGCAGTGCACCTTGACCCAGAAGTCTTTGTATGGCGGGAAGCGCTCGACATCTAGGCGAAGAGACCTTGACATCACCTTGTTTTGTGGAAGGCCCAGCAGATCCAAAACCGCCGCATTCGTGCACTTGCACTAATTGAATGTACTATCGTCAGCCTAGTTAGCACTCGACACTGCAAGAGACCTGCAAGTCTCCTCGCCAGCACCTTCGATGCTGCTTTTTGCGATGTTGAATACTTGCATCGCCGTAAAGTAAGCTTCCCATGTCAATGCTGGTGTGGGTTGCAAGTGGCCCTGGGCACATGACGGGAGTTGTACATGCAAGTGCAGGATTGCTGAGGTTCTTCGCGAAGTCTTGGATAATTGAAGGGCCTTGACCTTCTCACAACAAGTCTTCAGGGGCAAGGACAGAGTGGGGATATGCATCGGGACGGGCGCGGGGCTCTAGGAGTAACTGGAATCTCGACCAACATCGTTCTTCCCTCACCCGAGTTCGCTAAGGAGTCCGTTCAGATCGTTCGGGCCGGCCCGCTGTGACCGGTCGTTCGTTTGCTGCTTCGATGCAATTGCGCGTGCTCATGGCATCGACTTCCAGGCTGCGGACAACTGTCTCGCACGTGTGGATCCGGCACTGTCGGAATATCGACGAGCTGCGGCACGCTTGTGGGAGAGCTCGTCGAATCCGTGCTTGCCATGGTACCTCGAGGCATCGAATCTTCCATGGCATGTTGGGTCACGTGCTGGCGGAGGCTTCGGACTTTCGCCGACCCATGCCGTTTCAAAGAGGTACAGCGTCTACGACGGATTGCTTTGGGAGGGCGGGCACTTCCACAATTTGGGATGCTTCTTGTGCAGTCAGCGCCTGTGCGCCATGGTATGTCGTGTTAACTCTACACTGTCCGAAACACTTTGTGAATTTGGCGGCATCTTGACAAACATTCAACCATTTCAGAGAGCTGCAAAAAAATCAAACGTGGCGCATCGAAGGACCCTGGATTTCCGAGTTCTAACCCTTTCCCGGCACAGGTGCGCTCCAAAACCACTCGGCCCGGAGCCCCCGAAGGGGAGGGCAGGATTCGCGAGGTGCATGGCTGTGTCCTGGGATATGTCGACTTTAAGGGAATACGTAGCCCTCTGTCAATATTCACGATGCACTACTATTTCAACAGCTTCAAGATCAACATCGTTTAGGATCACTTTCGGGCTCCTTATCTGGCAAGGTCCGGAAGGGTGTTGGTGAGGGAGTCCATAACAAGTATATGTTTCAGCAGTGCTAGCGTTGCGCTTCGTGTTTTGTGATCTGGTAACTTGCAGTTCCTGCCCACGTGTCCACGGTTCATTCTTACAGCCTGCCTCTGTTCTTTTGCCCTGGAATGGCGAATGTGATCCACGTTTCCCGGAATTCCATCTCCTTTTTCCGGAAATCCTTAACCGCGCAACTTTGATGAAGCACTTCCCTTCATCAATGGGGCCAACATGCCTTAAATCATGTGGGTGACACGGTTTAGCAAGATCACAATCGGATGCAAATTCAAGGCGAGTCTCGACTTTGGTTAGATCCGAGACTGGCACCACGGCACCACATGCCAGGAGAGCAAATTTATATAAAAGTGTTCAGCGTCCGGCGAGAGCATTGGCCTACTTTGGAATCTTCAAGTCCAAGCCCCAGCTCACGAATCCAAGCGTCGTTAATGCACACACCTCCACTGTTTGTCCTGTCGATGACATACTTTGCCCGTGAACCTCGGGTCGCGCCGCCACTCGAGCTTTGGAGTCTTGAGTCCAGGGAAGGGCTGGAAGATAGTTGATCCGCACGCCAAACCAAAAAACTCGCTGACCCCAAAAGATTAACTGCTACTCCTTCCCAGGTTGGCCAGATTCAGAAGGGCAGCTGCTCGGCGAGAACACGTAGAGAGCCAGTGGTGTCTCGCGGTCGTTGATGAACTCCTGGGATACACATAATTCCAACTTCCAAGGCATACGACAGCCTTAAGGCCTAAACTGGCCTGAACTAAGCGCAAAAAACGGCAGCAAACCCCGTTGCAGTAATATTCTGCAGGAAGAACCAGAAATCGTTTGCCCGACGGATGCTGCAAGCAAGGATGTCATTGGCACTTGTCTGACGCCTGCTCTCGCATGGTGCCAAGGCGGAGGGAAGAACTGGACAAACTGAAAAGTTCCAATCCGCTATCACTAGTTATGAATGAAGCCCAGGACGCAATGGCCGAATCGAGATCATCCACAGGCACCACGGACATCATGGGTCCAAAAGCCTCCTGGTCCACCCGCAGATATGCCCGTCGACTGCACAGATCCTATCACTCTGATGCCGTCGCTTTCCAGCCACCGTGATGCCTCGGCCATTGCAGGAGACGATAAGTCCGGGCTTGCGATGATGGTCGGCGGCCTTGGTGCAAAAAACAAACCATCAAAGACTCCTCGACTCTCCGGGCTGCGGATTGATTGTTTAGCTCTCGGGCTTTGCATTATCGGAAGAACATGCCGCTTCACCCATGCAACTTGGGCTCTGAGGATGAGTGTCACATCATGTAGCACATAAGATGGATTTCAAAGTTCGGGGATATTCGGGGCTCCGTAGCCCACATAACAAACCGGACTCTGACGAAGGGCAGTCTAATCTTGGTTGCATGCCATGCTGCACGAAACACTTCGTCGCATCCGCCCCCGCCTCTGCCTCGGCTTTCTTCGACGAATACATAAATGAGCCGATCGAGAGGATTTCCTATTTGTGTTGTCTCATGTTCGAGACACCGGGCACAGCCACTCATTTGCATGAGTTGCGAGGAGGAGATCGTAGCTTCCTTCGGTCAAAAGCCAAGTCGCAGTTGCTCCTCCGCAGATAAGTTGGCCCCCAGAGGTCTCGATCAAATTCTTGATGCGGTCATAGTGCCTACGCTGGCACATCAGGCCAGAGGTCGTTGGATCAAAGTTCAGAGGATGCGGAGGGCACAATACAGTACTGTAGCATTCCAAATGGAAAAACAAGCAGGAAATAACAATGAGTGCGATGGCTCTCCCACATGTATGACATCCGTCGACGACGCGACCTCCCAAACTGACAAGCCTGACAAGGGATCTCATGGGCTGAGGAAAACGGAAAGAAACATCTTCGAGGATCGCATCCGCGACACGAATGAGGCTCTTGAGAGCTGCTAGACAGGGACGCAAACCTCGCAAGGAGGCTTTGTGATCTCGGAAGCACTTGTAAACTGTTCACAAGACAAACAGGTAAGTAACAAAAACCAAACAAAGTTGTGCCTTACCGTTGGAGATTGTGCTGCAACTCTGCTGTACATTTGGAGAAATGCGGACAGGCGGCCTCTGATGCGGAAGTCTACCAAGATGTTCAGTGGAGTCGCGCGTGGGATTCAAAATGCCGACAGCCTCCTTCATGCATGCGCTGGTCATGCAGTGCGCATGAGGTCGTGCGACTTTGTTGAGTCCCTCGCTGCTTGAAGCTTATTTGGCCATCCCTTTCAGCTTCGTGGTCCGGCGATGGGCTAGCACTGTGATGAACCCGGGACGGACAGGCCTCCTCCTCGTGAAGCTTCGATATGCCACTCAACAAATATGACATGCTCAAGACCTCAGCCCCAAGTTGTGCAAAGCCGGCATCTAGCAGCGTTTCTCCTTCAGGGCATCAGTGAGATCCTGCGCCACTTCCTGCAGCATGCGTTTGTTCCCTTCTGCGGCTTCATTCAGGAACATCCGTGATGCCGCTGTCGCGGACTTAATTTCGATTTGACATGAACGCTCTGCTATCCTGTCCTGTACGTTCCGCTACTAGGCTAAGTTCCGGCCGGCTTTGGCTATTCCCCTAGTACTGCTGGGTTATGTTCCGCCGCGCCCGATCTTCGTCATTGAGTCAGGGCAGGCATCGCTCTGGGTCGCTATTTGAAGCTTTTCGCCAAAAAACGGCTTTGCACCCGCATCCCAGAAGCGAAATCGCGCCGAGGAGCCCAGCATCGTATGATAGCCGCCCCACCCCACCCGCCCTCAAGACCCCACTAATCCCACTACTTGACCCGTGGTGTGAAGCAGCCCTATCTTGCCCCTGGGCCGGCACGGATTCAGCGGTACTCGCGCGCGCGCGATGGATGTTATGGCATGGGCTGGCATGGATGCCCTGGCAACCGCCATGGGAGCTGCTACCTGAAACCGCCGTTCATGATTGAGGCGGGCCTTGGTGGTACCAACCACAGTAGAGCGAGGCCAGGTCTCCATGCTGCACCATTGACCAAGAGCATGTATACATGCTCTTGGAAGGCTGCAAATATAGAATATAGTCACACGGTCAAGACTGAAGAATCCAGGCCGCTGCTTTCAAGATCAAAGCAAGGTTGTCGGCAGAAGAGCAAGGAACAATGGCTGCAGTTTGCTGATGACCCTCAGTCTTCAAGATACTTTCCAGTCATGCGACGCGAAAAGACTATGCAATGTATCGGCTCGTCCGCTTATCTTCTGCATCAACGCTGTGAATAGAGTGCTTCTGCTTGCCATTGTCCCTCGTTGGGTAGATTGAGTGCAGCCAGCAGGTCCTTGTGGACCAGGATGTAGTCAGGACTGATGCAAAGCTGGCCTCAATGGCAGCTGCACTCGACACGAAGCGCACGGTGCTCGCAAAGTCGATCTTCAGCTCCCCTGCCCGCTGTAACATGAGCTGGTGAAACGTATTGAAATCCGGACAGGTACCCCGTTCTCGGTCAACGACTGGAACATTATACAGGTATCGGTATGTGCATGTATATGTACATGCACGTGTGCATGCAAGTGTGCATCTGTGTGCGACATGACGTGTAAAGGCATATAGGAATGTATGTGTGTCTGTATGTCTGTGTGTATGTACACATGCAAGGAAGCATGCATATATCCACATAAATGCTTAGTATATTGTTGCTTTTTTCATTGAACAAGGAATGCGAATTACTGCTATGGTGGTATGTCTGAAGTTCAAGCCCCAGCACAGCACAAATCACATGTTCAATGCCCATGCACCGGCATTGACGAAGAGACCCATGTTGGCGATCCTCGGTGGTGCTGCAGGGTTAACAACATTTTAATTGGGCGGCGGGGGTGGCTGATGCTGTCTTACAGACTTGGTCTAGATCGCTGCGGCCACTGCTGACGGTGGTTCGTGAAGTATTCCGTTTCAGGCATGGGGTCACGAAAGCTCCCGCCACTCTCAGAAGCAATGCCGACCCAACAGCTCCGCTCCAACCTCCACTTGGCAACCTAGACATCTGAAGCTGCTTAAGCGAGCCAGGGCACCGTTTCGCCGCTAGTTTCAGCTGGCTTGCTGAAAATCCCCGGTCAAACACGACGGGCGATTTGCCGCCCAGCTCTAACCTTCGGCAATGCCCAGGGAGGCATGGCTGTTTGACTCGGAATGTCGTCGAAACTTTGATTCAACCCTCTCGTATGATGTAACCTTCCCGCCGCACCCTTGAACTGCCAGAGCAAAGTAAAGCTGTGCCTCTTCGCGTCAAGGGGCGTGACCGGACACAAATGCTTGGCGGCCGCCTCCATGACTATGCGCCCGACCAGGCCATTGCCTTCACGGAGCTTGCAGGGCTGAGTCCGATCCTCACTGACAGCCCTACTCACAAAACAGCCCACTTACAGTACTCCGCTTTCCTGCTGCTCTGCGGTGAAGTTCTCCCGCGATGCTTTTTCCGCTTGTAAAGAGGTCACGCTCCCTGTCTTCAATGCAAACAAACGTTCTTCTTGACTGCTTTCTTCCGTGCTGCCGGCCAGTATAACTATCTCGCCGATGTGCCTTTTATCTTCCAAACGACTTGAAGGAAAGGCCGCACAGACACGAAGGTTGCGGAAAGCAGCCGAATTTCAGAGAGCGATGATGCATCCAAAGACACCAGATAGCCTAGCAATTCCTAGCAGGAGAGTGACACTTACGCCCAGAGAAATCCATACTACAAGACAGGAGAAGTGCATGCTGCATACCTGCAACTGCTGACTCTGCAGCTCTCTGTACTGGCAAGCCGCAGCAAACGACTCAGCTGTGAAGGTCGGGACGAGGGTGGGAACGTATGCGGCGAAAGTTGTGTGAGTTGCCGCCTTGCTTGAGCATGCATGCATGCGCTCTGGCCCGAGCGCCTACCCCATGGCGCGCAGCTGTTCGTCCTCAAGGCCCCTTTCGGGGTGGGTGACGAGCACGTTCCCTCGAGTGTACCTTTGTACCCCAGCCCCCAACCAAACCGTTTCAAATCATGACCTCAGCAAACCTGGAGGCACAACTCGAGTCAACCGTGGTCGCCCCAACTTGACTACCAGCACGAGCAGGCCGACTGGAGAGAACGCCGTCTCTCTCTCTCTCTCTCTCTCTCTCTCTGCCCTGGCCTGTGTAGAAGATATGATCCCAGCGACGAGAAAGGAGCTCGGTGGCTTCAGGAATTTCTCCGAGATAGACCTTAGTTGCACTTAACTGCAACCAAGACCAACAGCTGTACGTGGTAGTTCTTTCGCCGTCTAGCCACACGGCAAGCATCCTGGTCGAGGTATTTCTCGCAAAGCTCCTGCGAAGTTGCGGAAGGCAACCAGAGTCTCGAGTTGCTGAAACTGCTCCGGAGCTCAACTGGCTGCGTAGCTCTGAATCTAAATCCAACTGCACCAGCATGCAGAAAGGAGTCTAGGCTACTCAGCAGGCCTTGATCAGCTTTGAGCTGGCTTCGCATTGCTCCGGCGGCTTGATTACGGCCTGAGAGCATCTCTCTTCTCAAGACCACGTGTGTGGCAGGGTGAAGCGCATGCGCCGGATTGGATGGTCAATATGCTGCCATGCAGGAAACTGGCTACTCGTGCAGGCTTTTTCTCACTCATCAACTGGCTGCTTGACTGATTGACTGACTGGTAAACCAGCAGGCCATCCCGCCAATCAGTCAAACAAGCAACCAACCGGCCAACCAAACCCAGCTGAACCCGACAAACTAAACCGAACCAACTAAGCCTAACTGATTGATCTCAACAAGTCGATGGAAAATAACCAAACAAGCAAACAAGAAACGTAGCTGACTGGCTGACTGATTGGCGGACTGGCTAACTAACTACCGACCACCTAACCAACCAGTGCACGATCGCACTAGCTGACTAATTCGTTAACTTAACGTAACTCAGTCGCTACTCACTTACTCAAAAAGTTATGCAATGACGATGTGGCTTGCTAGCCAACCTACAACCAACCTACTACCTAACTACTAACTAACTCACTCACACACTGGCTGGCCGGCTGACTCACGAATGGACTGACTGACATGCACTGGGCACGCACGGGACATGTGCGAAGAGAGCAAGGCCCAGAGTGCGCGGTGCGATCGTGGGGCATGCAAGCAAGGCTTGCTCGGCGCAGACAAAATGTTCTGGTTGCTTGACAGTAGACTCAATAGACGCCAAGTTGCACCACGGAACTCTTTTAAGACGACAACGTATGCATGAAATATTCAGGTCCTGAAATTCGTGTTTCAGTGCTGAGGGCCGCACGCAGTTTCCGGCCGAAATCGAAGCGATCAGAGGTCCGAAGGTCAGGTAGAAGGGAAAGTTGTACGGGGCGATGATGTATACGAGCCTCGGCACCGCGAGCTCTGCCACGGCAAGGTATATGTGCATGATCGTCTCAGTGAGACAAGTGTGGAAACGCTTTGCGTTTGGAGCGCGAACTTGTCACAGGGACCCGTGGCAGAAGCCCGAGCTGAAGCAAGCGCTCCACTCTAATTCCCCTCCAGTCAGTCTTCGTCAAACTGCTGGAGGCAACTCTCTCGTGACAGTCACGGCACAAACTCTCTGCTCCAGATGGTCTGCGATCACCAAATCGGACGTGCCGACTGCTCAGGCCAAGCTGCCCCTTCGGCTCTTTCCGGATCCATGAGGACGCCGGCTGCAAGAAGGCCGGAGTCGACACACTGCAAACGGGCGCAACATGTCTGAACTTTCTACACTCATCTCTCCATCTCTCCGTCGGCTTTCGGCAGTCTCTCGGGCTCCCGCTCGGCATGGCTCGACGCAAGCTCTGTTGCTTCATCGATTGTCTCCCGCTTCGAGGATTCGTGAGCTTTAGGGCATGGTCTGCTACTGAAATCGGGTCACCCCAGTCGCATCGGGCCTTTCAGGTCTCATCCAGCTGTGGAGGTTGGAAAGCGCATACTGCACCTGGCAGTTCAGGCTGAAGGAAGTTTCAGTTTGTCGGTGATCTGAAATTGTGCGGCCCCACACCGGCAAGGACATCCCAGATGTGCCTTCCCTACCCTGTCTAGGGCTTCACGAGGGCCACGGATGTCATGAGGCGTAGGCTGAGGTCCAACACAGTCTGCTAAGAGCCGAAACTTCTGCAAAGTCCTTCCGTGCAGATGCCTCGGCCAGCGATGCGGTCACATCATACAGGGACGACTCCGCCTGGTGTCAGATGGTGCTGGCTTGGTTGTTGGTTGTTTCTAAGCTGGTCTTCTTTCGATTTGTCTACGACCCGATGTCTCCGACGGACCCTCTGGCAACACATCTCTGGCTCCTCGGGTCGTCTCAAGTCCTTGGCGAGGGCCTCCGCGATCTTGGCCTCCTTTCAACTGCTTAGATCTCCGACGAAACAGGTCAAAGACCGCTTGCTCTCTACTTCGCAACGAAATAAAGGCACACACACACACACACACACTTGCTGAGTTTATTCAGCCTCACGAGCTGTATGCTAAAGATCGCACCGTTACTTCGCTAACAATCCAAAGCGAGCCCCGGGACAAGAATGGACAAGAGTCGAAAAAGCCCGCAAATCCAAGTCCACGGACATGTGTCCAAACCGGGTGCAAATGCTCTTCTGCAAGCCAACTAAGCAATACCCTCCTGCCTCAGCATTGAGCATCCTCTCGATCGCCAAGAGTTGTGATCTGCGCCACTCATAACTCTTCGTCCTGCACTAGCAAGCTCCATGGATGTCTTCCCGCTTCTGGGCACACGGTCTCAACCGATGGGGCGAAAGATGAGATGGGTTAGCACAGAGAAAGGCACACGGTCTCAACCGATGGGGCGAAAGATGAGATGGGTTAGCGCAGAGAAAGGGGCGGAGACACTGTAAAGCATTCCAGTTCACACCCCAAGGCTGAAGGCCAGCCAGAGAGGATTCCCCAATTGCGGGCCTGCCAGACCTGAACGTCTGTCGGAGCACAGTGTAGCCCTCATTAAGGCTCTTGATCCACCTTACATTCAGTCACTCGCAGCATCCACAGCACAAGATGGGATCTACACATATCTACACCGAAATTGCATCCGTGTCTCAAGCGAGACTCACGAGCAGGACCCTTACTGCACAGGACATGTCACCGAACTTTTGAGCCCCCGGGAAATCAAAGAAGCAAAGCTCTTGCAAATGAGGCGGCGCCGGATCCAGGCTCCCCTTGCTGCGGGCGGCCTGCATTTTCTCCCAACCTCCGGTTTGCGAAGTTCAGGCTACAAGTGACTGTCCTTCTCGGGACTTCGACTTGTGAAGTCTGAAAGAACGGGTTCGTGAAATCCCCGTGCCGAGATCTTTAAAGCGACAGCAGACAAGACATAGCACGTTTCTGCTACCACCTTACGTCTTTCAGTCACTTCAATGACATGATCTCGACATCAACCACTGGATTAATGCCGAGAGAACGAAAATCCTGCTACGGGAACGCTTCGGCAGGATGCTTACAGGGCTTCTGATGCTCGGAGGGTCCACAAGTCACTCCGAGGATCTAGAGGCTCAAGTACGAGTGTTCAGAGGCAAATCGAGCCGAACAGGCCCACATCTTCCAGCCTGCTGTCGTGGAGGCCATCTCTGGAGGTAACGACTACTAAGCGCCGCTTACAGTCTGAGCTTAAGCCGGACGGCTGCGACATGCCTAAACTAAACACTTTCCACGATGGCAAGCGGCAAACAGTCCGACCCAGCCCTGAGAGATCCTTTGGGACGTTTGTGCTTCATTTCATCTTTAAAAGACCGCTCCAGGTGTCGAGAAGGCAGAGCTCGAGCTGCTCTTCGGCGCTCGGCTTTCGGTCTGCGCCTCGGCGGGGGGGGTCAGCACGGTTCTGCTCTAGCCCTGCGCGCGCTCCAGCTCTTTCCGACTCTAGACAGATCCTGGAGGTGCAAAGCAAGACGGGTGAGGCTTGAGGGAGCAGAAGCAGCGACCAAAATGCGAAGGGACTTGGATCTCTCAATCCCTACGTCCGCAAATCTGAATCTGCCAAAGCGTACAGGTCGATAGGACCTAGACTCCACTGCCGTCAGGTTGCCATGGGCCGGTTAGGGCAGCTCCTGGACTTTCGGACGAGCCGGAGCTATTCAAAAGAAACTACTATTAGGGTTGCTATAATGTAGCCCACAAACCAGGCACGCCACGGCCAAGCCGGGGGGCTAGAGCCCAGAGCTTTGAAGCTCGTTGATTATGGAGTTCAGCCAGGATGCTTGAAATGCAGCCGCAGGGATCCCAGCTCCATGGACTGCTTGCAGTACTTGCACTCAACCATGCCTCAGCATCTGAGGGCACATGAGATTCTTTTGTCACATCGAGCCTGAGCTACTGTACTGCCATGGAACCCAGATGGGCTCCGAGGGTAACATCGACTTAGAACCTGGGTGATGTTGGGTGCTCTTGGAGCTCCGACTGTGCTGTTGACATCATCGGAAGCGTCAGTCACTGGCGAAGCAAATGAAACAATCCGTATGCTCAGCTGGTTGCCACCTGCCAAGGTACGCAGCTTGCACTGCTTCGGGTGCGTGGGAGGTTCCATACAGCCGCACCATGGGCACTCCTGCCTTGGCAGCAGCAGCAGAGAAACTGGAACAGAAACAGCACGAGGCTGCAAACATGCGGTTTGTGGCCATCGGGCTGACACGGTCTACATGCAGCCACACTCCTCCCATACCTCCCTCAGTGCAGCAAGTCACGGCTCTCGTCTGGCCTTCCAGCGCTCATGTCCTCCAATGTCTGAAAAAGCTATATCCGACTTTCCTTTTACCATGCAATGCTTGAGACTCCAATGCACGTGGTTGCTGGCCTGAAGCACTTCAGGCTCAGACAGAACTCAGAACCTTTGGTGTCCTGAGGGTGATCGCTTGGGGGATGGCGCTGAGGTTTGCCTCAGCAGGTTTACGACGCTTCTGTGATTTCGGTTTCAGTCGATGGCTCAACATATTACAGGGCAGCAGGCTAGCAGCAGGGTTGCCTGGATCAGAATCTACGAGTGCTCGAATGCTCGGCCGCTGCTTCACTGTCTCACCCTGGCTAACGGGCTAACGTACTCCTTTCTTGGACTATGCAGACCCCTCCCAAGCCGAAGGCACCACAAAACGGCATCCCGGCATAGTGAAAAGGCAAGCTAGCAACAAGCCGCAGATCTGCAAGAGATGTGCTTCTCGGACGGATCCGACGTACAAAATAATTAACAAGAATAGACAACAGATCGGCAAAGAGCAAAGGTTGAAGGGTCCCTGAACCGCCCCAACCCCCTCAAAAAGAGAACAAGTCCAAATTCGAATCCGCACAAACCCAACGACGTGGGTGACCCGGAGCATTGTCACTAGTTTGCAAAGTCGGGGAGCTGCTCCGGCTCGGTCTGCACATCCACCCTCAGAGACAGAGATAGGAGGGGAGGAAGCCGGCACTCTGCTTCAATCTCCTTATTCTGCCTCTGTTTCGAGCGCATTTACCTTTTGGCTTCTCTCTGCTGCTTCTCTTGGCCTTTGCCGTGCTAGCGCCGCTAGTACGCAGTCGAAGGTGCATGCTTGTCTAAACGAGTATGGCTCTGTGTGTGTGTGGGTCGGGCACTGCTGAACATGCGGAGAAGACCCCTTTTTCCATCAGTCTTCGAAAAGAAGCACGGAGCAGCAGAGAATACGTCCGTTCTGCTGAAAACGAAGACGGCTGAAGTCTTCCGTGATTTACGGAAGGAACGCCTTCGGTACAGACCAGCACTTTTCTTTCGCTACGCCCAGAACCTTACACAGGAACCACCCCACCGTGCCTTTCCATGCACAGCTCTTGGCAGATTTCGTGCATGTTTGTGACTGCTTGTCAGGATTTCGAGTGTCAAACCTTACCTAGTTCTCCCTTCTTTGCTTTATATCGTATGAGATGTGTTCTTCTTTGCGAGGCGGTGATCATTGGTATTGCTTGTCCTGATTTGGCCATGCTTTATGACATCGTTGTTTGATGTGTTCTATTCTACCTCGGCCTTGATCGCTGGCCCCGTGCACTCAATCGATTACCAGATTAATGGACGACTATGAGGCAACACCCCAAATGACTCAAGTGGGTGCGTGTGTTCCTGTGTGTGTGGGTCTGCGTGGTATGTAGATACATAGACAAATGGCGCCATAGGCACAAAGATACATAGACACCCACACACACACACACAAAGATACATGCATACAGACAGGCAGACAGACAGACAGACACACATACAGACGCGCAAGCATGCGATCATGCATATGTTGCACATGCATATATGCATACGAGCACATACGTACACCCACTGGCTGGGTTCATTCTCTGAGCTACGACAATTGGATGGAGACATGAGATAGCAGCTCTGCAACCGCAGCAGTGCACACAAGAGAACAACCCGCACTGTTGCGTACACAAGCAACGACAGGAACGAGAGAGCACGCGAAAGACAGCAAAAGTCAGACTGCGACATATGCTCGTGCCACGACGCGCACCCATAAGGCATCCAGACCCAGTGAACATGAGATGAGATTGACAGCATGTTCGTTTACCAGGCCTTTCGACAGCCGAGGCACTCCGGCGGCCTGGCTACCAAGCGCCGAGGTCCTGGAGGGACCCTCGGCCGCCTCGGCCTCGCCGGCGCCAGTACCTTTAGCTCGCCTGAGCTGTGCAGCTCGGTACTGTCTCGTAAAGTATCCTTCTCTATGCTCGATAATGACCAAGTTTTGCTTATCTTGGTACCCGACCATAGCATTCGCACACACGGACACACCTTTCTTGTTGTTTGCTTTTGATTGCCATAGTCTCCTGCCTGTCTTGGCTGATGGTGAAACCGTGGGCGTGTGGGGCGGCTTTAAATATCGGGGGTGACTGCGCGCTCATACACGTAATGATGTTGCCTGTTTGTGTTGGCACAAGGAGCAAAGGGACGTGCCGTGCATGCCTCCCCAAATGAATTGTGTTTCTGCAGAACAACCAATTTTGCTTGGATCCCCCTACTCCTTTCTTGGCAATTCAAAACATCTGTGCCGATTCTGGCTGGTAATTTACTTGGTGCCAATGCAAAGCATCTTGTTGGGGCGCACACACACTTCTCTTGCATACATTCATACGTACATACATGCATACATACGAGGATACATACAAGCATACAAGCATTCAATTGTACATTCACAAATATTCACAAATGCATACATGCATACATACATCCATACATGCATTACATGATAACGTGCATACACACATGCATCCAGACATCCATGCATCCATGCATCCTTACATGCATGCATACATACACACAAACGTACAGACATACATACGTACATACAAACATCGATACATGCACGCGCGCGTCTGTGCCGCATGTGCGTGAGTATGCGTGTATGTGCACATTATGTACGTACACACGAATGAAAAGCAAGTTACTGACTACTGTCTCTGCAGACGTATTTGTACATATATGTGTGAATAGTGTATGTATAAACATAAATATGTATACATATATATATATATATATATATGTACACACACATATATATATATACATATATTTAATTTATTCATATAATTAATATATATATATATATATATATATGTATAAGCCGCTGTTATCTCCATTCAGGCAGTCTAACGTGCAGCCGGCTTTGTGTCCGGAATCAGGGCCGGCAAGCTGGGCCGAAAACCTCGAAAGAAATGTGCCTTACGGCCGACGTTGGTGGTGCTCGGCCCCCCTCAATGATTGCACACACGGGCTTGCAACACATTGAATCTTTGAACATCGACGTACATACATGCATACATAGTTACAAACATGCATGAATGCATACATACATACAGACTTTCATACATACCCAATTACGTACATTGCACATACGTACACACGTAGATACATATACATATATACATACACACCCATACGTACCTATGTACAGTACATACATCCATTTTGCATGCGGTTTGCCTGTTGGTACTCGGCAGCGAGAGGGTTCATGGAGACTCCCGTGCCGCTTGCACTACCATCCTGAGTACAGCCACACCTCTTAGGTTTGAAGCCTGGCTTGGGCACTTCTCCCTAAACATGCTGAAGGCTCACGCTTCATAATCGCGACGACATAAACTTTCGCTACATTGCTACTTCATAGCAAGGGATGCGGATCGTGAAAACAGGAAGACAAAGTCAGGCAAGAGGCCTGTCTGGACCTTTTTCCATCTTTCCTCAGTGCAAACGACTTGCCGTCACTGCGCCTGAATACCGATTCGTAAACCTCCACGAGGTCCTGTTCTCCCGTGGTCCGACATGCACAGCCGGCAGTTGCAGGATGCAGAGTCTTGGCACGACAATTCAAGCAGTCGAGCGTCCCGGTCTTTCGCCTCCACGCCCGCGATCTTGCTAAACTTGCAAACGCCGAACCTCAGGGGATCATTCGTCTGCAAAGTCAGGCTGAGACTACGCTGTTTCGCGTATGCTCCCACACTTGCCCTCTCTCCAAACCTCCAACTAATCGGCTGTAGTGTAGTGCTGAGACATATACTTTCGCCGGGCTGAGCCAGGGAAAACATGATCGAAGACAAGCCGGAGGCAAGGCGAATGCGGTCTCCATGCGAGCTGACCAACAAGAGCAGGGACTGCAGGACAACGCAGCATTCCCCACTGCCTCGTCATTTTCTGGCACGGACACAAGCTATTGCAGCCACGCATGGTCTCGTGGTTGGTTGCCCCACGGCTCAAAACTTATGCTGCGATCCTGACAGACTACATGCCTTCTTGTCTACTTACTACCTCTACAATCTGAGGTGTGTGGACCAATGTAATCGTCAAGTCTTAGTCCAGCGACTTCATTTGCTCCGCAGAGTGGGCGATCGGCTTCCACTCGCTGGCCATGACGTGCGGTAGCCTGGGAGCCGTGTAGACCTGCAGTGCTGAAAATTGGCTTTGCTGACTCTTCACTTCGCGACGTTCGAGGATTGGAGACAATGCCGACGCCGCCCTACACGCCGGGCTACGACCGCCAAAATTGAAGACTGCCTCAGCCTTCCAAGAAGATGCAGGGATGACTACTGCATGGCACTTCGAAGAAGAGAAGCCTTCGCCCTTCCCTGTGGTCAGAAGCATGCATCTCTCAAGTCGTAGTCTGTTCCGCTCCGCATATTCCCTGCCTCGCGAAGACGGAAGACGAGCCATTCGCGGCCCTTCGCCGTCATTTCGGCAACTGGGCCAGGCCGCACGAGAAGCTTCGAGCTACAGGTAGCAGAACAGCTCAGCTTCAGGCAAGATCAAACGCTTGAAACCACTGCTTCGCATCTCGTGAGGCTTGTCCCAGGCGTCTGCAGCCATGCTCCATCGAAGCACACAAGGCGGAAACCCGAAGCCTGAAGCATGAAGACGCACCCTGCTCTTCGACTCGACGCTTGGCTCACCCAATGAGAGCGGTAGTGTCCGTGAGCTCCAAGCGACATGGCTCAAGGGCCCGGTCGGCTCTGTTCAAAGTTGGATGGATTCGCTTTGCACCCCCCTCCCGGGCCTGGAAGAGTGGCCGGAGGCTCCTCGGTATCGGTGACCACGCCTGATGAGAGCGGGCGAAATACTGCAGACGACCAAGGATTCACGTCCAGTCTTTCCGTCGGTGAGACAGGCATTGAAACTTGCGAATGCACATGCTTGAATCCAAAGGACCTTCGTGATCACCAGTGCGAGCTCGCTCGCTTGCAGCCCGCGGTGGAAGTTGCTCCCCTGGGCTCCCCTACGTTCCAGAGCAGAAGGCTGTAGCTGGGCGCGATCATTTGGAGGACGAGGGGCAGACCCAAACCCCGCGCAAGGAATAGAGTGCAGAAGAAGGTCTGGAAATCATGCAAGAAACCCTTCGGAGTCATGAAACCCGTACTGCCGTGTGTCGATCGCTAAAACTTCCTCCCATTATGCCTCAAGAACTGTGCAGAAGTTCCACCCCTCGCCATGTGCCAGGAAGCTTGATTCGACCTTCTGCTCCTGGGGCGGACGTCTTTATGACTTTGTGCTCTCACAACTCGGATTCAGCCCCGCAAGAGAGGACGGAACTGGTATGCGGAACCCCCAATCAGAAACGTCAGAAACCATGCCCGCAGATACTTTCTGACGAATATCTGCGTGTTGTCTGGAGTAGCTTTGCCAACGCGGTCCAACCGTAAGTTGAGAAAGATCACCCGGCACCAGCTACAATCACTTCCTGGGTTGACAACAGCATCACCAGCTTGACCCCCATGCTGCCCATCAAAAACTGTTGATGTCACACCACAGATTCAACAGAAACACTGCCTAAGGTGCTGTAGGAAAACTCGATTCGGCTTTACTACGTGATGTCTGATGTGCGCTAAACTAGACGCTAAACCCGACATGGGAGCAAGCTTCCTCCTTGCAACGGCTATTCATGTGTTTCGGCAGCGATAGTACAGACAGGCCATCAACTCACGGCTTTTAGCAAATGGCACATGGGCCCCAAATATTCACAACACAGACCGGTAAGGCAGCTAATCTTCGCTCTAGGTTCTACATGGCCAAATCAAAAGGCCCCATATGTTCGCAACAAGAAAACGAACACCACAATAACTAAGCCAGGCATACGAAATAAGTCGCAGAAGCAAAACTTGGCTGCCGAGGTCGTTCAGAAGTTCATGGGGTTCGGGAGCACACGCAACACTCGACCACCCTTACAAGCCTTGGCCCCAATGCATCGATGGGTTTCACGAGGCACCATCATTCACCCGTACCAGTGGCGTTTCAGCAGAACCAAAGAATCAAAAGGCCGCGAAGGAAACCACTGACGAAGCTGGTCAAGTCACTCTCGAAGGCGCAGAGGATTTCGACCTTGTCGGGGTGGCCTGTGTGCAGAACACCACTTAACTCTGTGCGCACATACAAGTTAAAGGACTACTACTGATTTGTTGCGCAGTGCACAATGCACGGAATATGGTCATTACAAAGACTTGTCGACTATGGTTGGTTACCATGTCGACGAGACCCCTGTAGCAGATTGTTTAGGGCTGCCGGAATTAGTAGAACTTCTGCGGATGGACCGGTGACCTTCCTGCACGTGTTGCAGCGTGCAAACAATGCCAGTGTCTGGACACTGAGCTTTTGTGAACAAGTGAATGTCGTCGTCGGCCTGCTCCGGCCATGTAGCAGCTAAGCGATTTGTTCTCGCCTCGGGCCAAAAAGAGAGGGATACAAGCAGTTCAGCTAACGTTTCACCGCGAATGAGTTCCGAATGCATAGCTGCACGTGCAGTGAAGAAGTTGCGGCACCAACCTCAAAAGTGTGCTTTACGATTCATGATACTATGATACTCGGAATCTGCATGATGGATCGGGTGTTCAGTCTTGAAATCTTGGCCTCAACCAGCCTCTGGGCTCCCACCCATGGGCCTGGCTGTTGGCCTCCTCCTGGGACTCCCGCCTTCGGAAGCTGGCTGTTTAGAGATATCAGTGCTGAGCTCATGTTAGTATGTTAGTAGCTACATGGCAGCATGTACCACATAAACAAGACCGAGGCAGTGTACACATGCAAGTATGGAAAAATACTCAAAAATACTTAGCATAGTATGATATGGTGCCATGTTGGAACCTTATATAGACGCGGCCTGGTTCTCTCTTCGCACTCTACCCCAACGTACCACTTTCGCAGTGACGGTTGTTGGAACAACCTCGGGCTGTTGGAGGCGCTGACAAGTCACACTAGGGCAAACTCTCCGAAGGCTGCCGAAACATCCGTAAGAACCGCCCCAAAGCTCCAAACCGGCAAACTGCCCATAAATACTCAGTCACAGGCGCCACTCCTCAAAAATGCAACAGGGCAACAGGGCCCCGAACAAGCAATGCCTGGAGACTTAGGCCGGCCTCTTTTCGGCAGGTGTCGTCGCTGCGTGTGGAGGGCTGGCATTGGCCTGCTCTTCGGGACCACAAATCAAACTAACCAAACTGTGCCGCCATATCGCTATCGAGTTGGCACATGTCATATGACATAGGGCTCCTTTGATGTGTTCAGAGTTCAGAGTCTAGGGCTTGAGGCTGACATAAGGTGAGGGTTTCGGGTTGAGGGCTGACGGCAATAAATGTCAGCTAGCACGGCCCCTGTGGTCCGGCTGCATGTTCATGAGTCAATATATCCTCTCCGCCACACGATGTCCTGCCATCTCTGCCTTGCTGTTGCGGCACGGCGGGCTTCAAGATGGTTTAACTCTCGCAGCTGGGGCAATCCGGCGAGGACTCGGGCAAGCAGCACTTCGCCTTCGCAAGCGGAGGCTCCAAGTGGAGCCTTGCAGGCGACCCATGGCTTGTGCTTAAAGCCGCAATCAGGCTTGGCCAAAACCAGCCAAAGCCTGACAAAACTGCACATCTAAACGCTTCGTGCATGCCAGTTCGCTTGGCTGCAGAAGAGGATCTAATTCAAGCGAAGCTAGGGAACAAACTCTCTACGAGTATTTTGCCAGGTCGACCGATGCCCAGCTAACTGACAGACAAGTCTGACCAAGGTCTGCTGGCTTCGTTTGTTTACTAGGACTAAGAGTCTTCGGAATGCGCACCTTCATGCTCTAGTTGAGAACAAAGCCCCCAGACCGCGGTGCATCTCCGTCCAGCCATCTCCGACGGCTCTCCAGCTCTGCTTCGGAATCAGTCATCACTGTTGCCGGACACACTTTCGCTGCGCAAAGCATGCCACAACCTCGCAGGCTCCAATAAACGGCCCTCGATCGAGAGGAGACCTGCACATCGGACAGAGATTGGAGCCGCCGAGAGTTCCTGGCATGACATCGTATTTTTCGTCAGCCACGGTGCATGGGCATGGGACGCACTGGCCGGTTGAAACTTGGATTGCGATTCACCGGGCGCTTTTCCAGGATTCGTTGCATCTCGGCTCTCTCCGGCTCCTCGCGGCTTGCCTGCATCGCATACGCTTTCGGTATCGTTGCCGATGGGTGCGGCGTCTGCACTCTCGCAGCAGGCCATGCTTGCGGCAAAACGGCTCGCCCCGAACTGCACAGCTGGGCCTGAGCCAATCCCTGAGTCAGAAAGAAGTAACGCTTACACGCGTGTAAATCAGCAGGTGTCACGTCTCAGCTGATGTAGATGCATGCAGGATTCACACTCCGCCGTGGCCTCGACAGATGCTCCCGCATTCTGGCCTTCAGCCGGTTCAGAAGCCTCTCATGCTCGCGACATCTTTCCAGACTATGTTCCCTTCCAGTTCTCAACTGCTCTGCTTTGCTCTGCACTCGCGGATCTGCAAACGATGCTTATCCCAGTTCTCCTGGTCCCTGTGCCCCGACGGTAGATACATGGCTTCAACTCGAAAGACCACGCAAGCCGTGAGGTTCAACCACATGACGAAGTATGACGTAAGCTTTAACACGAGACACAAGCAACGAGCTCCTGCAGCTCTCGCACATCCCTGGTCCACACCTCCCCCTCGAGCATGGTCACGCCCAGGCCGACTCGCTGTCTAGGGTCGCCTGCAAGGCGACGGCCACAGACAGACCGATAGACCCGGACCAAGATTAGGATCTGAAGACCTGTCGCCCCGATGAAGAAACACAATCCCTGGCAAACTTAACTAGCGATCTCCAAAGCGACCCGCTCATGCCCCGCAGCTTGAGACATCTTACAAACATGTGAAGTCTTTCCCACAAGACCTGGCTTCTGAAGACCTTTAACAAACAACTGCGTCGACACTTAGTTTCAGCCGAATCGTGGTATATGCCTGGCAAAGGTCACCGGCTGAGGGTCTGCAATGCAACTTTGACTTCTTCGGGAGATCCTGTGGAGCCTTGGAAGGTCTCATCCTTTTGGCACTGCCTGGATCTGGCTGGCTCGAAACAGTATCATGCACCTTGGCACAGGGGCATCACAGCACACGTGTTCTGCAGGATCATGCCGGCTCTGCAAATGTTGAAGCAAGCATTTCAAGGCAGGCTGAGCCGGAGATGACTCAGGAATCTCCCGGTCGGCACGCAGAGTCAGAACTCCCGGATCCCGAGGGAGCAAAACTACTGTACAAGCAGCGTATCTTTCTTCATCTCGGCTCCGTGCGCATCGCGAGCTGTAAGCGAAAAGCCGTCAGCCCAAGGCCCAACGGATCCTTGAGCCGAGAGCCTTTCGAAGGCGGCAGAAGCTGCAGACCTTGTCTTTGCCGGAGTCGCCTACAGCAAGGGCCTCTAAGTTCTGCCCTTGCCGTGCATGCTCGTTGCTGCCGATTAACACAGGAGTGGGTGGAGCTTCATTCACACCTGGCCACATCTCCCCACCGGGCAGTAAACACGCGTCCACAGTTGTATGCAGACTGCATGAAGCCATGAAAGCGGACTCTCGCTCAGCATCAAAGCCTAAAGCTCCACCAAGAACCCGCCTGCCAGCCTTCGGGCTTGAACAACACAAACCTGGTGTGGGAATTTCGTTTGGTGTTCCTCCAAGAAAAGCACATACCAGACCTGGCTTTTGAACAGTGCTTCCAGAGTTGCATGCATTGGAGCATGCTGCTTCTGACCAGGTCCCCGGGATGGCACAAGCTGCGGCACGAAGCCGTTGGTTCAGGACCCCAAATACGTTCCGAAACATCACAGCCCATTTCCGAGGCACTCGCAAGTCCGGCCTATGAGCCGAAACTTGTTCCTCAAACGGCCCCCTTCAAGTCTTCAATCAAAGCCGTCAAAGCCTCTCACCGCTCGCCCTACAAGGCCTGTCGTGGAAGTTCTGCACGACGTGCGGCACAGGGAGGCCTCGGAAACCTCCGGCAGAGTCACGCGGAATTCGGTTTCTGGGACGAACTGAAGTTAATGCAGATGGTGTGGTCAGAAGATAAGAGGAAGCAAGACGAATATGGCCAACACAAATATTTTCCTCCGGTGGTCGGTGGCTGGATGCTTGCCGGCTACGAACCTCACACATGGCGCCCTACTGAAACAATGCTCGCCTTCCGATGTGTTACGTCCCTGAAATCGACCCACACAGGCAGACTTGCCTGCCGCAGATAGCGGGGTGTCTGTGCGTGCTACGGTTCCCCGCTCTGCTTCAAGCAGGTCGGCAAGTCCTGCTCAGAATGGGATCTCTCGCTGGGGTGGCACGCCGAGCTTGTCACACGCCTCCTCTGTAGTGCTAAAGCTCAAAAGCTAAGGACATCGGGTGTTGATGCTTGAGTCGAAGATAGTCGAAGGGCCACTGCACTGAGGGCGGGGCTTCGAAACACGTCCTGGAGGTGTAGCCATACCGTCTCCTGTGAACCAGCTGGCCACTCAAGACTTGCATTTACCGCCGCATCGTACGCACTCTCCTTTGCAAATGGCACTGCCAAGACCGAGTTTCCCAATGAGGACAAACAACGTCAAACGAACCATGAACCAGTTGATGCGAAACCCTTCGATTCCAGTTGCCATGACTTGCCTCGACGGCAGGGTGACTTGGGCTCCACCGACAAGGATGGCTCTCCCAATCCGAAAAGGCTTCATGTCTGGCTTGCAGGGTTTATGGGGCCTAGGACGCTGGAGCCGCGGAGCTTTAAAACCTGCCCAAGCTTCCGGTACGTAATTTGAACCCAACACCCTTCAATTCGTAGATTCCCCTAAACCCTACAATCCCTACAAGATCCCTCGAGGGTTCGAGGGTATGATGCGAATCATGCTAACAACTCGTAATATGCATAGCCTAGGTCGAGACAGAAACAGGAGCAAGCAATCTGGGGCTCGGGCATGCAAGGCACCCATGTGGCTTGCTGCCTGCACTAGAAACGATCTTTGGCGGGTTGATGGACAGTGCAACCCCGTGCTACATAGCATCAACTCCCATCCTGCAAGGGACCAAGCCAAGGTGCCCAAACCACGACCTGGGCTTTGCTCAAAAACTCGGCCCGCTCGGAGTTGGAGCGACAAGAGATATCGCACTCGTGGTCCCACCTGTCAACGGACTCTCTGAGCTGGACCGATTCGCTCGCACACACACTCAGGGATTGGTCTTACTGCCCACTGGATAACAGCACAGAAATGCTGCAGCGCAACTGTCTGCCACATGGGCTCGTGAGCTCGAAGCATCTTGCAACTGGAGCAAGTGCAGTGGCAAACTTTGAGATATCCGTGGTGCGACTGTAGCCCGCAGAAGGCAGGACCACAAGGCAGTCATCCTCGGCCCGAAAGTGCAAGAGTTGCACCCCGAAACTCTCACGCCTGAAGAGCCGCAGCTGCAGGACATCGAAGAGCCGAGACGTTGGAAAACCCAATGTCGCAAAGCCTGGTTGGTTGGTCTCGTGCGGGAGGCTGGGAGGAGTCACATGAGCGAACCTACGACCGTTCTCTTCGGACTTTTGCTGCAAACGTTGGCCCGACTAGGCTGCAACTCACCCTGTTCGATCGCCCTCAGAGATTTTGACGTGGACTGGGGCTGCCGGCCCCAGGCCAGATCTGCGAGAGTTCTCGGCGTGGTTGCCTCACCTTAGAAACCAAGGTGGTCGGACATGAAATCATTAATCCCGTCTTGTGAAGCAATTTAAAACTCTCCCAAGTCCATTCACTGCTTGTGGAGTACGACCGAAGTACACTCTAAGGCTTATGCTTCCGCTTCGCTTCAACCTTCAGGAACTGAGCGCATCCATCCGAAGCTGGGGTGTGGCATGACTTCCTGTTGTGAGGCGGGCGGCCCAGCTCGAGCCTCCGGACAGCCTCCTTTGCTGCTTCCTCTGCGCAGGGTCCACTCAAAGAGCTGCACTGCAATCAAGGCACTCACAGACACAAACCAAACTAAGGCAAAACTTCGCAACTGCAGTGCTCCCACCCCGCCTCCAAAAAGCTGGCAGGAGCCGTAGACAAAGTGCCGAAGGACCACAGTGCCTGCACTCAAGGGCTGAACTTCCTACCCACAATTCCAAAGCAACCTCAACAACGACTCAAGGTGAAGCAAACCCACCGCGAATCCCTCATGACTCATCATCCTATGGCAGAGAACCCCGAAATTACAACACCGTTCTAGTTCCTCTCTGGCTTGCACGTCCGGTAGTATCGATGATCAGACGAGGCGACACAGCGCTAAGCCGCCAAGGCTAAGGGCTGAATTTTTCTGGTTTCTGGGCGTACAGAAAAGGGAGAATGACATTCGGCATTGAATCCACGGGATCCGCGCCGTGGCCAAATCTTCCAGCGAAAGCTGCCCGAGATTTGAAGCGAGCGCCTGAGGGGATATCATCAATGCTCCGTGAAGGCACTGCCTATGCAAGAGTGGCCACAGCTTGGTGCAAAAAAATTAGGCAACGGTCAGAAGCCGACACTCAGGCTCCAACTCCAGCTGCCATTCACACAGACAGACCCAACATGCAAAAGCAATGTGAGAACATGTGCACTGGGGCAATTGGGCTGAAGGTGGCCCAGACCGGTTTCATAATTCACCCAAAAACCGTTAAGACAAGAAACTAAGCCCTTGTGTTAATCACACTCTCCCGAAAAAGGATTCTCGGCCACGGCTTGGCAAGCAGAAATATGTAAGACATGCAGTTCTGCGCATAATCTCAGACCTCACGCTACGTACATCCTAAGCACCAAAGACACGACAGCGGGAGGAGCCTGTGCCACTGTCTCCCAGCTCTCATCCCACCGCAGCTGCTGCGCACCAATCCACACGCTTTGCAGGAGTTCCTTCTGCACTGGACAGGTGAGCCAGCGCGGGCAAGTTCTAGATACGATCCCGTACTCCTGCACAGAACCCCGTTCGGTCATCAGGCCTAGTTACTCGTAGAGGGTCCAGGGTCTGCGAAAGGTCTCGTTGACCGGCACAGGTCGAGGCACCGGCTGAGTACAAACAAAAACTTTGCCACATGTGTGGCTCTGCTTGGTCAACAAGGCCATCTCCACAAACAAATCTGCAATCAAGATAGCCTAGATACTAGATAACCCCCCACGAAGCACAAACTTGCACAAAAATCATGGCCTCTGCCGACATAGATGCTGCACCTCCCATTGTGGGACTATGTCGGCCAGCAACCACGAGGCCTCGAGCGTGGCACACAACACCTTGGGTCTTATGCTATGCAGCATGGGTACGACCGTGGCTGGGGCATCCGTTTCAGAACTGCCGGGCTGTGCGTGCGAAAGGCAGAAGATGCCCCTGAGCCCTGTGGCTTAGCATGTCATGCATAAAGGTGAGGAGTGCGGTGGTTGCTTGTTTCTTCTTCGTTTGCTCGCTTTCCTTGGACCCCTTCCAGAAACCAGTGACAAGTACTGCTGAAAGCACCTTGCATTTCGCCTTGGACGGTTGGCTGGGTCGTGGCCTTTCTCAGGAAGAGCAGCGACACAACAGGAAGTTTAGGCTTTAGAATACGCACCTCCGGGTTACAGGAAAACATCTTCTCCCTACTGATTGGCAGAGATCACATGCCACACTCCCCGAAGCCGCGAAACTCGCTTGGCATTCGGGCGGTTGTACCCTTGGTCCCCAGCTCTGCTGCCACTGCCGCGCCCGCTCACACGCCCGCGCCACACTGCCTGGGCACATGTGGTCGGGAACTGGCACCATCAGCCTTCTTTCTCTCTTGCCGTTTTCGAGGGTCTCGCTGTTTCCAACATCATCGTCATCATCAAAATCATCAAAGCCAGAAATCACCGTCATTTCTTGCTTCTTCTGACCTGGCCTTCGCACATATGCAACTGTTAAGGAAGGCTTGAGATGCTCTTCGACACGCAAGCAGATCAGCCGAGTCATCTCGAGCCTGAGAATATCAAGCGGCAAATTCCAGCCGTGCTCGGTTGAAGGAGCGTGGTGGCCTGCAAGTCGGATAAAAAAAACTCGGCACTCTGCTCTGTGCCAGTTCTCGATGCTTTCGTGATGGTGCCAGCTCCAACACGGAGCGGTTGCACAGTTGAGGCACGTGGGCTGAAAAGCCGAGTCTACTGGCTAAGAAAACAACACACGTACAGCAAGCCCACGGCAACGAAGTCAAACCTTGATGGCGGCAGGCGGCGCACTTTGCGATAAGTTATTTGCGTGACAGCTACGGCCTCCGGCTGTCCGGGAGGGCTGCGAGCTTTGGGCCTGCTCTCCCCAAGTCTCCCGGCCTGCCACTGCAACAGGTCAAGCGCCAAGTCCCACAACGCAGCCTCAGGCCACCACGGGTCTCTGGCTCTCTGATTTTCAAACACCAAGAATGGATGCCAATGCTTCACCAGCACAGGGTCCAAACACGACTCGTCAAGGCAGGAGCCTGCTCGCACAGTGCCAGTGTCTCCCGCAAGCGAATTCCATCCATCGAGCGCAACGCCTGAGACAGTCGCATGCTTCCAACAAGCCTATCACCGACCTGTGCCCGGAGAGGCTGAAGCCCGTTCTGCTGAAATCTCAGGCATGCTGATCATTTTTTCGGAGGTTTGTGTTGGTTTGTTCCTGGCGCCTCCCTTGCAACTGGATAATGAATCGGCCTTCCTGCAATGCTCCAGGTTTCGAGGTATTGCACCAGCCGCTTCGATGCATCCAAGCCCGTGCAACGAGTAAGGATCGACTCCGTATTTGCTGTGACCCTGGGTTTGATTCGATGCTTCTCTACGCTGTGGACACAGCAGACGTATGATACTTATGGGGACCAGCGACAGAACCGCAGATCGCCTGCCGATGCAGCAGGGTCAAACTGCGAGGCCAGCGACCTCCGGCGATACTGCAATGGAAGGATGCTGCTTTGTGAAACAAAGCTTTGTCACCTAACTAGTCACCAGCGAAGCACGTCGCACCTCAGGCAGGCAGACTCCTTTCATTAGGCCTACGACTGGCAAAACATTTCTTCCTACAAAGGTTAGTAGATCTGACCTTAAGAGCACAAGTTCGTTTGTTCAAGACAGAAACGAGCCCCGGCTCGCTCCCCAACCTGATCTTTTCGGTATCCATGGACTCTTGAGCAGATGGTTCACGCCTGCTTCCCAAAGGACGGCCAGGGCGGCATTGATGCTCACATCTCCCACTGGCACTGCGCTTTGCTGCATGGAAGAGAGCCTCGGCTCACTATGCCAAGGCAGCATGTGACAGCGTCATTTCACACACCCAAAACTCCAAATTTCAACACACCCTTTCACTGAAACGAGACGCAGTGCCGCCGCCTCCTCCCAGTGTCCTCCGGGCTTCAACGACGTGAGGCAGGCGTTGTGGCTCACCTCGTGCTTGGGTGAATGGTCGTTGTCCAACTCCCTCTCTTGACTCTCCCTAGCGGCCCGAGCACCAGCACGGCTCTTCCTGTGCATGCTTACGGTTGCCCCGGCAACCACACCAGAAGTATTGAGCTGTCGTCGGCCTGGCTGACGCTCGCTGAGCTATCTCTCTTTGCCGAAGTTTTGTCAGTTCATCACCAGCAGCAGCCCAAAGCAAAAGTCTATGTCTGTACTGACAGCCCTAAACCCTCGTCCTCCCATCCTGCAAGAGAGTCGCAGCGTCAGGCTCCACGCGGCCTGCTGGGAAGATCCTTTGAGCAGCAGGCTCTGATTCGGTGGTTGGGCGGGGTGTTGAACAGGGGCTGGACAGAAAAAGCCTGAGCCGCTCCTGAGAATGGACAAAGCTCCCCACCATGAACCCGCCTTCGCCACTGCGCTTTCCTTACGGAGCTGGACCCTCGCATCGGCTGAGACAACTGAAGAAAGCTCGAAGCTGCCAAGCCTCCGCTGAGTTTAGGATGAAAAGGGATGTCTGGAAACCCGTTTCAGCGGAGCTTTGAAGAAGGCTCAAGGCAACTTCCCACTGCCAGGAACGAGAGCTCGAACTCGTTGCAGCGCTGAAGCAGATGTCGCTCCTGAATTCTTGGCATGGGCGTTCACTGTTCACAGCACCTAGCCGCCCTAGCACAACTTTGTCAGCTGAGCTTCAGCCTGATGCTGGAAGCACTTGCCCAGGAAAGCAGTCCAAGAGAATCGGCCCAAGCACAGCCCTTGTCACAGGCGCTGGTGGCGCTACCCACGAGCACGGCATCGCAGAGGCCTCCTTCCTGTTGGTTGTGGGTCTGCAGGGCTAGGGAGCGGTTCCAAAGACCGTCTCTTTCAAAGGCAAGCGATGCAGCGCCAAAAGTGATGCTGTCAGTTGCCCCTCGTCTTGCTGCGGTGTGAAGCAGATGGGAAGACAGCCTCCAAAAAGGCTTCAAGCCAGTGATCACTGCCGTCCAGCTCACGGCATCTGGATGCATTCGCAGTCCAGGTAAACTGCCGAGCACGCCGAGGCTCGTTTCCCAAGCTTCCGCCTGCTGGCAACTCCTGAGCTGCCATATAACTGTTTCAAGCCACACCACAGGCCCCACTACCTTAGACTTGGGATGGCTGCTGCGCAAGAGCATGTTCGATTAACAGAGGCTCCGCAGGATCACATTGAAGTGGATGACATTTGCCTTGTCCTGTTTCTTGGCCGCCTCGAGGGATGCAAAAGCATGCTGCCACCTGGCGCTGAGCCGGACGGAGCCACGCGCCGCGAATCGGATCCCAATACGACTCGGACTTCGAAGGTTTAAAAAGTCTGTTCTGAGTGTGCACGGACGGCGCGGCGAAGCTCCCAGTTAGCCATTGAAACGCTGCTTTTTATCGAGGGTGCGTGCCATCGTGCATCATGCGAGAGGTCAACATGCAGCACAAACCCTACATCTGGACCCGGCATCAAAGGATGTCCTGGCCAGGTCGCTACAAACTAATCACATTCTTCACTCAGACTGTGCCCGCGCTCCAGCCCCAACAAGACAGACATTTATACGAAGGGATACCCAGCACAGACTCAATCCTTACAAAACCTGTGAAGCCACATGCTGGGCGCCTTCGTGCCCTACAAGAGGCTGCAAGAGCGTTGGTGAAGGCCGCCGGATCTGCCCAGGCAGGGGTGGCTGCGGCCATGCGACCACTCCATGCCTTCAGGAAAGTCGGATTGCGAATGGGGATCTATGCCAGAGGTCCAACTTGGCCCTCACACCACACATGCCGACTTTCGTCCAAATGAACCATGCCAGTGTTAACCTATGCCTGAAGAAAAGTGATGGCCGCGAGCTGTAATTGCAATCTAAACGATGAACGGAACCCACACTTCTGCAGCGAACGAGGGGTTGGCCACCTTCGGGTTAACCTTTCTGCTGCCCCCATTCTAGCGTGCAAGCGCAGGCGGTGCAACATCTGGAGACATGCTATGCTGCTCCCACCTCGAAGCATCAGCCCGGCGGTTGCCGGCAGAGCGCCAATCGAAAAGCGGCTCGCAGGAAGCTCAGAGCAGTTCGGAGCCGCATGGCGAATCCTGATTTCCCTTGTGGAAGTCTTCGGGCGTTTGCTGACCAAAATACGAAGCTAATTGCACCTTGGCAAGGGGCGCCATGTGGGAACCGGAATCTTCACGCTTCTAGACAGGTTGGGTTGGAGGCTTCAGTGCTTCTGCCTGCCTGTCGTCCGAGGAAGCGGTTCAGACTACAGGGCTGTTAGTCCGGAGCGCGCGATCGAACTGGGCTCGCCGACAGCTTTCTCATTTTATGTTACAAATTGGTCACTATTGACACCTCCACGGCAAAAAATGACAATGTCCTCAGGGGTGAGGATATGCACTAATCACTAGACATCCCTAGGGCAGCAAAGCGGACCTTGCAACTCGCAAGTTCTTCAGCAGGCGAAAGGCTGCACACCCTGGACCTGCCTGACGCCGAACTACAGCCATGTGTAGGATCATCAGGACCCTTGCTATACACCAGCCATTGAATGAGTTGACCATCCCCAGCAACCCCACGGCTGAATCTCAAAGTACGAAGCAGAGCTCCATGCAAGGCTCGGCAATGGTGTCGAACTTGGCGAGCGGCACGCTCTGCTTCAGAGGGGCCCTGCACTCAGCACAGTACATCTTTGCTACAAGCAACATCTATGTTCCTATCAAGCCACGCTTTCCCGCGCCAGCTTAGTCATGAGTGCAAGGACTGCTACTTCTCGCCGCTCCGGGTGTCCTCGAAGAGTGCTCTTGACCCTTTCTCGCGTGCATGCACTGTTTGGGGCCCACGCTGCCCGTTCAGCTAAACGGGCCACGCGATGCAGCCATGCCGCGACTGCATCGCTCTCTCTCTCTCTCTCTCTCGCCCGCTCTCCCGCTCGTTCCTTTCCATGAGGGAACTCACCCTGCAAGGGGTGCCCCTCACCTCACGTGCACTGTGCTTCATCAAGCTCCATCCCACCGGGCTGTTGTAAGCATTTAGTTTCACAAGACCACGATCGATACAGACCAAGGACTTGCGGATCCTCGTAAAGGACAGTGGCACCATGACTTGAGCTCCCATCGACACAAGTGATTGGCATCGCACTTTTCCAAGCAACGCTGGCGCCGCGAATCGATGCCATAGAGGGAAAGCTGTGCTTGCATTTGTGCAAGCGGACGGAGGACTCGGGCTTCAATTGGCAGTCCGAGCGAAGATACTACGTGGCAAGTCCCCAACGTCACAATCCGGAAGTTAGGAACAGTCGGCACAGCGCTATCGTTCGAAAATGCGCGGGTCATAGGTACCCAGGCACTCTGCAATCTCAGGTCGGAAGCCCATGTTGCTCAATACGTTGTCCAGACTTATGCCGGATGCGAGCTCTGTCAAAACAAGACGCTGTTGCCTCCTTGGTTGCTTCTCACGGCAAGCGGGCGAGGGAGGGAGAGAACGCCGGGAAATCTCCGATAAGGTGGGATTCAAAGACCTGAGGGCTCTAGCGAGGCCAAAACAAAAGTATGAGGATCCACAAATCTCTGTCTTCCACCACTGCCTGTGCACAGGACCATAAACAAGACTCGCAAACCCGCTCGCGAATCACTTTGCCTAGTTGGACGAAAAACGGACCTAACTCTCATCTGGCGCAGTCAATGTTGAACCGAATGAAAAGGGAGCGATCAAGCTTGGCCCAGTCTTCGGGATTTGGGGATGCTGGGGTCCAGGTACGTTCTATGCAAAACACCTTAAGTCGTGCGAAGCAAGTCATGGGTAAGCTCAGCCGACTCAGCTGTAGGGCTCATGAAAAGGTGGACAGATTGCGGAGGAGCTCCCAAGAGCTCCATGTGGCACGGGGACTGGGGATCTCAATTTGGTTGCCAGGAACAGGCGGCTGAGGCTCAATTCCATCACGCAGCGCTCCGTGACGAACATAATGCGCCGAGATCCCTGGGAGGCAGATGGAAAGGTGATCTCATCGATAGTCGGCTTGAACCTCGGTAGGCTGACAGCAAAAGCAAACTCGCTTTGCCGACACTCCCAACACCCACACGCAAGTGATTGACGAGACTCTGTCCGCATTAATTCCCCCTTAATGGTTTACCAAGGAACTTCATGATGGAACCCTCCTGTACGATGATGAGCTTTCCGCCTTCAACTTTCGTGACCAAGTTCCCACAGGTCAGCGTGGTGGTGAAGACCAGCGTCTTAGCGTTGGCAGCGATGTCAGCAAAGCCACCAACACCTGGCACTCGACCGGCGAAGTTGGACACGTTGACATTGCCCTGCTCATCCACCTCGAGGCAATCTCTCAGTCTCGCGGGCGGGTCTCAGATCGGGATGTCACTGCACAACTTGACTCCAGTTAGGGCATGCTTGGGAGCCGCTGACCTCTCCGACGCCCAGGAAGGCAACGTCGATGCCACCACCTACCTCACTTCTTTCGTGTGAATCGCTAGACACACTGCACTGTCCAGCAAAAGGGTTGAACCGATCTTCGACGTGTGCGAAGCCAAGTAGCGTAGAAGTCCATCATCGACGAGGTGGGCATGATCGCTTCAAAGCCCACGCTCGTGCCAAAACGGAATCCGCCCTGAGCCTGGCCTCCCCAAACTCCAGACTCCACTGTGGGCCTTGCATTGTGGGTTCAACAGTGATTGGCCCCTCCCTGCACTTCCTGCAAGTCCTAACAGCGCAATGCAATCGTAACTGGAGCGACCAGGCCTTGAACTCTGAAAAACACATCGTCGACCCCCAAACTTTCCCAGTGCACAAGAATCTGAACCTCGTTTTTTCAGCGAGGCACATGTAACCCTTGAGATAGGGGTTCTGCTGGCCATGCGTTTCGATCATCGCTGCGACGAACTCCGGGGAGCCGACGCCGAAGTTCAGCACGGCTCTGTCCTCGGCCAGCTTTTGCAAACCCAACGGTTTCAAAGTCGCCTGAAGAAATCCCCGTCAACGTAAGCATCTTGGGTCACATGCGGAAGGCTTACAGTCCCAGCTTCGCACTTCACCTCGAACATTGCTCGGTGGGCCATCACCCGCTTTTGACAGGCATTGCGGGGTCCCTCCCAGGGAAGCTCCTGAAGACATCGTGGGAAAAAGACTTCCGGGCGCGAAGCAGCTGTTGATGATCAGTTGTTGTGACTAGTGGAGGGCACGAAGAACTGGTGTCCGCAGTCGGGCCACCCGATGCTGGAGCCGCAAGCAAAGGAAAGAGAAGCGCAGCTTTCTAAGAAGACTTTGGGTCGGGGGAGAGCAGCGACCGAGGAGCCTAAAGCCCAGATCTACTCCGCTCTCAACTTCAATCTCCGAGAAGTCCTCCATGGCGGCGGCTCTGGGCTTGAGTTCTCCGGAGAGGGTGGCATCGTAGGTCTGATCCTAGCTGAGAAACTCAGGGCACCCTCAGGGCGGTTTGACAAGCCAGAAGACCCCGCATCCCCGTAGCACCACAACAGGAAATCATCCAAGCGATCTCAAAGACATAGCTTTTGTTCTCTCTACCACGGGGCTGCAGGTGCATAGGTGACCGCGGCGTGCTCGCCTCCTGGCATTGTCAGAAGAACTCCTACATCCTCAACTGTCCCTGCACTCGGCCCCCAGAGACATGCATCATGACTCCCATTCACAACTTGACCCTGTCCTGCGACGACGACCATGTCCACCAGCATGCCGGGGATGTGAACGCGACGCGCATCCAGCGATCCGTGCGGCACGACCTGCTGCACCTGGACCACCACCTGGAGCAGCGAGTCGAATGCTTCAATAAGCAGATGTGGAGAACCTTGCCTGTTCGTGCGCTGGAACTTCCTACTCATGGGGAAGCCTGGAGTCCAGAGAGCGAAGGGGCCGAAGAGGCAGCCAAGGCGCGAGGCCGCCGTTATTCTTTGCGGCCATGGCCTGGTTAAGCGAGTCCAGAAACCTGAGACTTCGAGTCTCGGGTAAGAACTGGGAGTGATCCTTTCCTCCGGAAGCTTGGAGGGAAGACTGTGAAGCTTGGGCTTCCCGTGTTCCCTGCACGTGCAAGTGTCTCTGGTCACTGGTCAGCCGAAGTGCAGGGGCTCTCTTTCGAAGGACACATTGCCAGCCTCATCTGCAATGGAGCCTCGCAGCAAAGCCACGGTGATCCTGGGAGCTCCGCTGATGAATCGCAAGAAGAGCAGCTATGGCCGCAGCGGTCGTCGTGGCTAGCAACCGTTAGAACTCTGTTAGTTAGTCAATATCGCAGTGGAAGCAGCAGCCTGGCAGCAGCGGTAGTTATTCGGGAATGGCGGTGGTAGTGCAGCAGCGTGGAGAAGCTACGGGGAGTACGTAGGAGTGCCCTCGCACCGAGGCACTTGGGCGCAGGGTAGAAGATGTACTCCTCGGAACCCATCTCCACGATCTTCACCAGATCCTCTGCAGGGTGGGCTGCCGGCCCCTTTCTTGCTCACTAGGGCCACTACTATGCCCTTGAGGGCCATCTGGCTCCTCTGTCGTCTGCTTGTTCCGCTTGCCGCCTCCGTTACGGGGGTCGGCGAAGGTGTGAAGCCCGACCTTGCTCAGGTGACCTGGCACCTCAGTCTCCGCTTGCTCGGCTTTGCGGATCCCTGCCACAGCTCGGATTGTTGGTGTAACACCCGTTCTGAAACTACCGAAGGCCCCGGGCATGAACAGTCCACAGCTCGTGTTGGGCTTCGAAGGCAAGAAGTCAAGGGGCCGGGCTGAAAAGATTAAATATGCGACATCATCAGCAACTCCAAGGCGCGCGGTTGGCAGAGGAGCGGATCATGTGCGAGATCTGGCCTGAGCCGACGGATGCTCAAACTGGTGTTGCTGCGTCTGATCTCTCCATTGTTTGCTGGTCTCATCCGATACCGCAGGAGAAAGCACTGCAGGTGCTATTCACTGGTGCCAAAGGCAGATCTTGCACCTTCGGACTATATGATGGGGGTGTCTCTTCCTGTGCCGTCGGTGATTCTTCTCACCGTCTCTTCTTGCTGGATACGGTACCCGTGAGAATCGTTGGAAGATCCGAGAACCAGCAACTGAACCCTGGGTGACGTTTTCGTAAGCTCCACACTGTGGCTAGCAACGCGGGCATCTGATGTCGCTCGGATGAAACATTCCACGGGATCTGAGCCACTCGCCCATTGGCAGATTGTAGCCCTGGATTTTTCCCGACAGTACAGCATTGGTGAAGGCTGGGCAAACATCCGTCCAGCCAAATGTTGCCTGGCCAGATTCCAATAAGCTTTTTGAGCAGGGACTGCAACATGTTCCAATCAGCTACATCCCCAGTGCCAGCCACAGTGAACCCCACAGATGTTGCTTCGAGATCAGACTGTGCCGGCTTAGCCGGAGTTTTCTAGGCGGCCTGCCTTGCGAACGAGGGGGGTCAGCTGGTCTGTCCCCTTTCCTTCGCGATCGCCCACGATAATGGAGAAAACCATCTCGAGGTCCTCTGAGGAAAATCTAGAGTAGTCTACAACTGAGGAAGGTAGTCAAACACGCTCCAAGGGCTTCCATCCTAGCTCGCAGCTTCTCTACAGGGGCGTCGATGAGCTACGACAGCTAGCTCGAGCTTCACGAGTTCCCCAGTTGCTTTGGAAGCCCAAGTTGCTCGAGGATGCTTCGTCTTGTCGAAACGCTTTCGAAGAGCGGCGCTGAGCGCATCGCAGGGCATGGTGGCAACGAACCTTGGTTGCATCGCCTAAATGTCCACTCCACTCTAGAAGCTTGGGCACGAAGGGGCTAGGAGGCACGCATGGGGTTAAACGAACGAGCCGGTGAGCATCACGGGATTGCGATTAGAGCGGAGAAACTGTCCGTTATGCGAACAAAGCACCCGGCAAGGGTTACGCAGTCGCCGTCGACGATAGTACCTAGGCAGGAAACTTGTGTGACCTACAGCCTCGACATCCCTCTTCATGTCCCATGCTTTCGGCTTAATCCCTCAGTCAGCATTAAGCGAACTATCTAATGCAGGACAAGGGCTCATAGCCTGGTCCGCACTGACCACCTGGCCAGGACACGGGCTAGGCATCCCAGGACGCTGGAAAGCAAGAGATCACAAGGACGACAAAACCAGGGATGCACATAAAACTGCTTAGTCTCGATATACCGCTGGCACGATCCACAATGCACCAAGCAGTCGATTGAATCCAGGAACCGACAAGCTTGTCGATTGTAGGAAATTTACACTCGCAGGTGCGTTCGTCTCAGATTGGTGCAGTGACGCAGCCATGCGCAGCACTCGCGCCCACCCTGCCTTTGAGCTGGCTGTGAGGGACTTGCGCAGCTTGAGGCATTCCTGCTTTAATGCTTCCAGATCTTCCTCTTCCTCAGCTCAGCATTAGCCAGCAATTTCATTAGCTTTCTATCCCCGGATGACGGGCAACTACGTTTTCATGCTCTCTTCCTGGGCTTGACATATCATAACATATCGAAACACCAACCCGATCATCCGCGTCGGGGGGCTTGCCGGGCATGCAAACAAAGAAGCTCATGGTTCAGAAACATTCTGGAAGAAGTTCTGAAGCCACCATCTGGGTGCGGCATTGCAAGTGGGAAGTCTGATGCTATACTGCTGCTTCTGTTCAGTGGTCGCTTCGGTCGGTCGAGAATCACGGGCATCAGGAAGCCTGAACTCCGGCTTCTTCGAGTTGCTTCAAGCTGTAATGACGTTCCTCAACCTCACCCGGCTGCCAGTCGTGGGCAAGGGAACCGACTAGGACTCGTGTGGTGCGACCCAAACAAAGCTTCACGCACAATAACTCACACAGCTGAGCTGCGGCTTTTGCTTTCGCCAGTTGAGGGCCCTTCAGTCCCATGTTCCTAAGTGCGACATTCAGCAAGGCGACAGTTTGAATCGGGGATCGTAGCTTGTCAAAGAGTTCGACCTGCTGTAAAGACATGACTCCGGCGGGATTACGGCAAGAAGGTGCTAACGAACCTCCGGGCATCTTATTCCAGCTTTTCTTGGCGGCCTAGGTTCACCACCACACGACCACGGATCTTCCCAGCCAGGATCTGCGTTGCCACCTCGCAACCGGCTCTTCTCAACATTTCTGCGGTTTGTGATTGTCCGTTCAGGCAGTGGCGAGGGCCCTCCCTTCTCAAACTTGCCCTGGGTGCCGCTAGTCGCGTGGTTCAACATATTTCGACTCTCACCATGGCGATCCTACAGAACTTGTGGCCAATAAACGTAATTTGTCTGGATAGGCATCCCGATCCACGCTTGAAAACATGAACCTCTTGGAGATCGTCCATGGCCACCTCTTTGCGCATGTCCCGCCAGACCTTGCGAGCTGGACTATCAGGACCCACGCGATCACGAAGACCAGAAGTCTCACTAAGGCTGCGCTTGGAGGGGTGCATCGTGCGAAACGTCAGCACGGCGCAGCACTTCCAGAGTTAGTACGCAATGTGCAAGCAATGGATGCCTCCGGTGGAACTTTGGCCAGGTCCGACCACACGAGCTTGCGATCCTCGGTGGAGGCGAAGACGGAGTCCACACCGTACAATTTCACACCTAGGTCGCTTCAGCAACCACACCCTTCTAGATGAAAGTCCGATTCAAGGCAACTTTCACGTGGGTAGTCAGTAGGTGGGTAGTGCTTTTCTCCAACATATCGGGCCGCACATTCTGCTTACATACTGCTTCCAACAATTTGTACAGACGGCTGAAGGAAGTCCTATGTAGGCACTATAGAGGGGCTTGGCTCGTGCAGCCTATGTAAGCGCTAATGGTGGGTTGAAGGCGACAGGGGCTGAAGATTTTGTGCGTCCCGTGCCAGCATATCCTAGCAGCACCGGAGATCATCGAAAACCCCACCACCACGACAACAAGGGCTATGCAAGTGCCTTGCAAAGCCTCGGCTGTAAGGTGTATGTAAGGCCTTATACGGGCCATGTAAGGGATATGTAAGGGCTATGTGAGGGCCCTTCCTGGGCTCTAGCATTATGGCATTTGGTTTTGCGGGACCGATAACTTCCATTTCACTAGACCCTGGAGCTCCCCTCCTGCGCTGCCAGTCTTTTCCGTGCCTAATGCACTAAATTTCGCCGGCCACCTCGGATGATGAAAGGGTAGACGGTCGTCTTTATGGCAGGGCCGCCGGCCACTCCGCAAGTGGCCAGTGTACAGCCATAGGCCATCTGAGAACATATAGTCGGTATCGTTGGGCCGCCAACCACCTGGGGCTGGTTGGATCTTTTTGCCGCCCCTCATCTACACGGGCCACACCGGACTCATCAGTATAGAAGAGTTGGTCGGTGGTCGGTGATCATCCCAAACACAAACCCCGGAATCTGGCGCTAGACCTGTACATAAGGGCAAACACGATCCTGAGATTATCGAAGTTTGATAAACGAGCCACGTCGATGGCCCCGCCCCATTTCTGCTCATCCAAAGCCTTGCCTTGCGCGCTTTTGTTCGCAAGGGGGGTCGATGTTGGTTCTTAGGAGTCTGGGGGTCATGGGATCTTCCGCATTTCGGACTCATGCTTTGTGAAAGCTTGGGCGGGTTGCTTCGAATCGTCTAAGCAGCAACAGAAGACCTTCCCCAGAAAGAACTTGCCAATCGAGACACGCATCTTTATTCTTTCTTCAAGGTTGCTTGTAACACAGGAAGTTCGGGGCAAAAATGGGCAAGTCTGCCGATGCTGGAGTTTGGGTCACGTCTTCGTCGCAGCACCTTGAACTGCCCGCTCACTGTAGCCTTCTACATGACCGATATTGAGCAGGGCGTCTGTCCGTGCTCAGAGCCGGCACGATCTCCGTGGCACCTTGCAAGCTTGGATCAAGCTGGTTGCTGACTCAAGCTGTATGTTTGCTTGCGCAAACTGTTGCACGACTGGCGAAAGCAACAGCGACTCCATCACTGCAAGGTCTCATGCAGACCCAGGCACCCAGCTTCCGCAGGCGCGCTTCCGTGTCTTTCCAGCGGGTGCAAGCTGCCACTTTACAACCTGAGCGACTCAGCCGGTAGATGCGGAGATCATCACTTACAAATTGCATCGAACCTAACCAGACAGCTACACATATTGAGATCGCATGTCCGGCCTCAGTTCCTTTGCAAACCTTCGTGAGTCTTTGCAACCGGTCGCTTAACAACCGGGCCTTTCTGAGCAAGGAGGTATACGGCCACACTGCCAACTCCACCATCTGCGCCGGTGACGAGGATGGGCTTCCTGTTGGACCAAGCAGTGGGCGGGTAAGTCTTTTCAGCGGGCCGTCAGCACGAACCAAATATTTCGCAAAAGGCAGTCGCACGGCGGCGAAACAGCAACAGCAAAATTAAGCAAGACATCATTGTGCAGCGTGATATGCACGAATAACAAAACAGTTTTGCGAAACGGTGGATCGCGAAAACGCATCTGTCTCCAGCTACTTACACTGCAAATGTCAAGAGCAGACCACTCAATCGTGTCAAGATCGAGCAGGATCAGGCAGGATCAAGGCGCCTCACACAATGTTCGGGAACATCGTTCTGCATGTATACAGGATCCTGAAAGCCCGCCTAAAGTAGAACCCAGCACAAAGCGACCCAGCTTGAAGCAAGTGCATCAAAAGGCTGAGGTGTGTTGCTTCAGTTGCTTCAAGATGTCCCACAGTTCTTGCTGTCAAAGGTACGTCTTGTCGAAGCCACTGTCTTCCAAAGCCTGGCCACAACACAGTCCAATAATACCAAGACTAGTCTACTGGCTACCGTGACCACGTGGGCCTAGTAGGGAGTATTAGCCGCATGTCCGAGTTGATCTGATATGTTTCGCTTGCCCAACTTCGCTCCACTGGCCTTGATGCACAAAGCCGCCGTGAAGCCAGCAGTGCCTGCTCAGAACTCATGGTTTGCATGTTTTGCAAGCTTCAATGTATAAACTCCCCCCGGACATAAAACCCGCCCAACACTCGGCATCACCCGCATGTGTGCGTGATAGCACTACGCACTTCTAAACAAAACAACCGGTGCCACAGCATCCTGCTGACAAGCTATGTTGGGCGTTGAAAAGTCTAGCTGTTCATCGCAAGGACAGCAACAGCTGAAAAGCCTATGATGTTAAACATTGCAACGAAGGTGGTTCGAAACACATGTGCGACGCTATCGACAGCAGTTTGTAGGGCGTGAGTTGTGCCAGCTTCTCAACCATGTTAAGAATACCAAGATGCCAATGGTCATTGCATCAATCGGCGCCAAGGTCTCAGGCAGTGGCACCAGCCACTCGGATTTCACGGAGGCGTACTCGGCATGACCACCATGAAACTTCTGACCCATCTCCTTATACATCTTTCTGGCTAATGCGGCTAATGGCAACCAGCGACACGAAATGGTTGATGTTCATTTGCCGTCCTTCAGGGATTCGGCAACAATCTACTTCTTCAATTGCCTCCAAGCCTCGTATCCCGTCATGATGACTTGGTCACCTTTTTTGAACCCTCCCTTAGTTTCATCTACAGTGCCCACAAAGTCAATGCCAGTAATCAACGGCAACTTTTCCACGACGCCATATATACCGCAGATCGCCATGCCATCTTTGTAATTCACCCCGGAGTAGTCGACTTTCACGCGAATATATTCATCACCTGCCGACAGTTCGTCGAAGGGCACCTGTTTCAGCTCCATCTGCAGGCTGGCCCCTACTTTTTCTATCCAACATGCACGGAAGGATCCGGTCGCCATGGCGTGCGAAACCACGTCGTCCGGAAATCCTCTTGCCCCGTCGACAGTTTAAAAGATCGACAATTCAGAACCCTTAAAACTTGAGGCGAAACATGGCGAAACGCAAACATGGGCAAGGACCTTTGAGATAAGCGTGGCATGGTATCCAAATGCGAACCTTGCACGAACGACCAGGTCAAGTCAAAAAGCATGTCCTGACACGCACCAAATCCGCGCCTCAGACACCCCATCCACGCTGGGCAACAGAACATCGCTGCCACACAGCTCCAACACACCCTGGGCAGCAGTTTGCTGCTAGGAAATGCTAGATCTCCGCTATGCTCAGCACAGCACCGCAAGCCCTGTTCATCAGTTTTCCTCTTTACAGCATTACGCTGCGTCAAGAAAACCAATAGTGGAGCAGAATCCTAAGCCGCAGAAGCTACGGATAAGAACAAAATCGCAGCCGTGGCAATTGGGTGAACATCGTATGCATCGAACCACTCCATGAGTCATGAGTGCGTCCAACATGCAAACCGTTTGAGGAAATTACCGGGCAGCGCAATAACGACCGCAGAGCCATGGGATGACAGCGCACGATCCATGACCGTGCTCTGCAACACTGCCCTTGCAAGAGTGTCTAAAGTTGTGGATACTTGGAAGACGAGAACAAATGTCGCTGGCAAAGCCCGTGGCCATGGTTGCAGGATGTTGCATGAATGCACTTGAAGCATTTGTACAGCATGGCTCAAGCCCATCTAGCCAATGCAGCTCAGCCAAATCCTCTCTTGTCAAGAATTGTTCCAGGATGAAGCGAAACTATATGGCCTGTAGCTGCCTGCCTTCCTCGCCGGCCTGCGGGGAGCGCGGCGTGGAGCTGCGGCTGGCCCCTCTGGAGCCACCAACGAGCACCTTCGCATCCTTTTGGACGACGAGGTCGATAGCCAACTCCTGCACTGCGCCGCGCAGCGCCTTGCACGAGCCGATGTGCCGGCCGCAGCCCTCGCTGCACTCCGCGTCGGGAGAATTGTCGCTCTGCAAAAGCCGGATGGACACGGCATCCGCGCCCTTGTGGTAGGCGACGTCCTGCGGCGACTTGTAGGGCGGGCTCTCGCGCAAGCCTTCGCGCTGCGACTCGAGACGGCGTGCCTGCCTTACCAATACGGACTCAGCACTCGTGCTGGCGCTGAGGCTTTGCCACGCGTCCTGAGGGCTGCAACTGAAGTCGACCCTCGTGCAACAATTCTGTCCGTCAACGCAGTTGGCGCCTATGATCACGTTTCTCGGCAGGCAATGCTTGTGGCCCTGCATGCCCGCCCAGAGCTCCGGCCGCTCCTCCCGTACGCTCGGCAGTTCTACGGTGCCGCCAGCACCTACACATGGACTGATTGGCAAGGGGCTTCCCACAGCATCGGGCAAGCTGAGGGCGGAGAACAAGGAGATCCGCTGATGCCCGCCCTGTTCTCGCTTGCTCAACACCCCGCGCTTGAAGAGGTGCAGGGGCAGCTGCGGGACGGGGAGGCCATCTTTGCGTATCTCGACGACACGTACATCGTCGCCACCCCCGAGCGCATCCACGAGCTGCACTTAGCATACCAGCGGGCATTGTGGGCCCACGCGCGCATCGAGCTCAACAGTCGCAAAACGCGCGTTTGGAACGCGGCGGGCGAGGAACCACCGGGCATTGCAGCGCTGCAGGGCGACGCTGACAATGCCGTGTGGGTCGGAGGTTGGACGCTCCCGCCAGCTCAAGGGGCTCACCGTTCTCGGCACGCCTTTCGGCAGCGATGCCTACGTCCAAGGGCGCTTGGCCCTCAAGCGCGAAGAGCAAGACCGCCTCCTGCAGCGCACTGCCGGTCATCCAGGCCCGAGTCCCCTCAGCTGCGGAGCGCCTGCTCGCAGGGCTACGCCGGGCCGTCATGGGACGAGGCCATGTCAAATGTGCCAGGCCCGCAATCCCAACACGACGAGCCTACAGACTTCCTGCGCGGATGGCAGCGCAGAGCTTCCCACGCCTGCGATGAGCGCGCGCTCGAGACGCACCTTGTTGATTTGTCCCCTGCGTCCCGGGCGCTGCTGCTCTCTCAAGCTGGTCATCACGCGGCCCGAGCCTTCACGGTATTGCCCACGTCGGATGATGTTGCAATACCCGACTCACACTTCCGCGTCCTGCTCTTGCGCCGCTTATGCTTGCCCCTCCCGCTTGGCCCGCGCAGCTGCTCCTGCCGCGGCGTGCTTGATGTGTACGGAGACCATCGAGCTGCATGCTCCACATCAGGCGTGCTCGCCTCCCGCGCACTACCCCTCGAACGGGCCATCGCCCGCGTCTGCCAGGAAGCCGGGGCGCGTGTCGGGCGCAACGTCGCGCTGGCCGCCACATCGATGTGCCACTCCACGACGCGAGGCGCATCGAGGTCGTCTGCAACGGCCTGCCGCTTTGGCATGGCGCGCAGCTGGCCGTTGACGCGACGCTCGTCAGCCCGGTGACCCGAGATGGCCGCCCGCATGACGGCGCTGAACACCACCCGGGTTGGGCCGTCCGCGGTGCTGCGCGGCGCAAATGCAGGCAGACGTACCCCGAGATCGACCGCAGCCGACGCTGTCGCCTGGTCGTTTTCGGACTCGAGGTGGGCGGACGCTGGGCTGACGAAGCTGCCACCTTTATTCGCCTCCTCGCCCGGGCGCGGGCCGCAGGTGCCCCCGCCGCTCTGCGCAATGCCGCCCAAACCGCATGGGTTCTCCGCTGGAGTGGACTCATCTCCGTTGCGGCGCAGCGTGCACTCGCTGCCACTTTCTTTGAGCTTCCCCTTCAGTCTGAGCTTGGTGCTGCTGGCCCGCCACCGGCTGTGCACGAGCTCCTTGCTGACTCTCGCTGGCAGGAGGCTCCTGAGCCCAGCCGCCTCCCTGCCCGTGCGTGAGTCGCCAGTTACCGCCGTAGGCTGCAGATGGCACAGGGACCTGGACCTCTTTCACGTGCAGTAAAAAAAAAAACAAGAAATGAAAGCATAGGAATTCGCCCTTCCGGTGGTCACTGGAACGATCCCCCAACTTGTAGTCGACAATTCCACATTAGATTGCCATGGCATTAAGTTGCACGGTCCTCATCCCAGCACTTGCACTTTGCCCGTTCGAGACAAAGACTACGGTCCTGAAAGGACATGGGTGGCAGGTAGGATCGAATTACGGTGCATCATCTTTGCCAAAATGCAAGAAGGCGCGGGAAAAAAGTTGGCTTAGCGGCTAGCTACACCAAATGGCGTGTTAAGGTACGACAAGCGGCAAAAAGCACGCCAACCCCAAGTGCACGCCGGTTTTCAAAAGGCACGCCAGTTGACAAAAGGCACGACAATGTATGCTAAACACCATCCACACATGCGTCACACATCAAATGTATGGAAAGGGCTTATATTCGCGCGTAGCATGATGTGCCTGTGGATTTTTTGGTCATTGACGGACAACCCCCGCGGGTAAAGCTGTCTTGTGTATATGAAACGATGCTTAAACCCAATGTCAAGTACATGCAACTGGCAGCGGGGCCGACAGCACTAAGGATGGTATTGGTTGGCATCTGTTCGCGCTTGCTCATAACATGCAAAAGGCTAGGGCCATGATGATTCGAAACTCAAGATATTGTGTCGTCAGGACGACAAATACCATGTGCACACGCTTACAATATGCAACTTGTGCTAACCACAGAGCAGTGTTGGACACGACCGTATACTCGGTGGGCGACGATGTGTGGCGCAGCGAGAAGCAATCGTTTGAACGATCTTCCTCATTCTTGGCTCGCCCGTCGCCGTCGGCTTTGTCTCCGCGAGGACAGCTCTGTTCAGGCCTGTCACCAATGTCCGCGAGGAGCCTGGACCAGCACGCTAGCCAGGCAATGATCGCAGGACGCGGCCGCCTGTGGACGGCAGCGGTATGGTGCCGCGCCAGCAGGTGCAGGAACTACACAACTTCGGTGCTAAACCTGCCGCCAACTTCAGTGCCAATGGGCGGGCATGGCCGAGCTCCGGGCACGCGTTGTTGCGTTTTGCGCCGTCCCACCACATTGGTTTGGGCTTGGCCTTGTCGTGTGAGGAAAACAAAGAAGCAGCATCAATTGCTCAGTTGTTGAGATTGCCCACCGGGTCAACGTCGCTTGGGTCAGTTCAACCAGTTCAGATATAAATCGGTACGTTGTAAAAGAAAATCGCCTCCAATTGTTCAATGCAGTCATCACACCGACGGTCTTGTTTGGTTTTGGCAGCCCCCCTTTACCAAAAGGCAGTTGGAAAAAATAGAAACGCTGCAAAAAATGTTGAAATCCATCGTCGGTTGGTGTCGTGTGGAGGGTGAGGCTTGGTCTGACACCATGCGGCATATGAAGTCTGGGCTCCATCGTGCACAGCGGCGATCAGCTCCCAGCTGCTGCAGTACGGACCTTGCGCTCGGCAACCGCCGACCGCCATGCCGCGTACTGGGCTTCTTGGTGCGACGCACTGCCAGCAATCCGAGCTCGCTCTCCGCAGATCGCGGACAACCTCCTGCAGGCGCTCGCCGCACCCATGCCAGTGGCTCACCTGCCGTCGCAGCCGCGCAAGCCACCGACCACTTCACCGCTCAGACACAGGGCCCCGCCGAGAGGCGTCGCTCCGTAGATGACGAGGTCCAGGCGGCGCCGGTCATCGGAGCGGACGTTGGGTGCTGTCGTGTACGCGAGCCACTGTTGGGGGACCACCTGCCCATCTGGACCGACGGCCTCCCGAGCTACGCGCACCCACGCGCGTTCCAAGATCTTCGCCCTGCGCGCTATCAGACCGGTGCGAGTGCATGCGAGGGCGTGGTCGCCAAAAGCGTCCACTTCTCCTCCGCATCCGGGTGGGCCACAACGGCTGGCACACAGGGGCAGCGGGAGACGCAGGCGGCGGCGCAGTGCCAGGAGCATTGCTTGGGGCGGAAGCACGCAGGCCGGCTCACAGGGTATTGCGGTCAACCAGGCACCGGCCTGTGGGCCTGCTTGCGACCGGAGGAGGGCGCATGCGGACGGCGACAGGGAGGGCAGGAGCGTGCGTTCGCGAAAGTAAAGGTTGCGAATACGCGATGCACAGCACTGCCATCCATGTGGCCAGTCACCCAGGCCCTGATCAGTCGTACGCGGTGGACGGGCGCCCGCCCCGATCGCTTCCCAAGAAGGGCACTCGTGCCAACCTTCCGCCTGAAGGAGCTCTCGTGCCTCAACTGCGCTCTTGAGGCTCGCCCTCCGCCTGCAGCGAGCAACCGCGTGCAGGCATCTGCGAAGGCTGGGGATCGCTTGCGGAGCTCCGGCAACGCGTCGGCCCATGCAGCCCAATATGCGGCCGGCGCTGTGCGAACAGCAGAGCTGAAGCCCAAACCTCCGAGGGCTGCCGGCAAGGTTGACATGTTCTGCGTGTGTGTAACGTCTGCTGTGGCCACGCCGCCGAGGCACAGCTCCAACGTCTCCCACAGCGCTGCGTCATGTGCCTGCGCATAAGGCTCTACGGCCTGCGGGGGCACGGTGCGCAGCGCGTGGTTGGCTCGCGGCGAGGCGCACATTGCCAGGAGAAGCCATGCGCACTGCAGATCGGGGAGTTGCGGGAGCTGGTGCAGCTCTCTCTCCGTCTGGGGCCGCTGTGCTGCCCACGCTGCGACGAACTGCGGGTGGCCAACCGGGGTGCCCAGCACAACAAGCCCACGCTCTGCCAGTGGCTTGTCCCCGCGCCACACATCGGCCCCCAGCTCATCGACTCCGGGAGGAGGCGGACCGCCGGCATAGCTGTACACACGCGTCTTCCCCTCCTTTGAAGCTATGCCGCATTCCGTCTCGACGACTCCGACTACTACATCGCGGGCGGCACGTGCTCGCTCGCGTGTAGTCAGGACGTACAGGCTGCCTTGAGCAGGGCACCATGCTGTCCCAATGCGAAAAGGGCCGGGGCCAGTGGATCACCTTGCTCGCAGCCTTCGCCTTGAGCGATGTTGCGGCAATTGCCCTCGCTGTCCCACCAGCAAAAAGTTGATGGCTGTCCATAAAAAAGGCGCACGAAGGGGACCAATTCTGGTGCAGCGGAGTGGAGAGCGGTGAGGAAGGATGCGCGAGACATGGTGTCGTAGGCGCTGCGGCCATCAAGCGACACGAGAACTGCGTCCTCCCGCATTTCGAGGGCGGTGCGCACGTGCGCTGCCAAAGCATCGGTGCCAGCTCTCGCCTGCAGCGCGTATTGGAACGGTCGAGTTGCCTCATCGAACACATGTGCCCACGTTTTGGCGAGGGCGCGCGAAACAAGGCGGTGGAAGACGTCGCCTGTTGCGATGCCACGCACACCACCACCCGGTTTGCGTAAAGCTGTAAGGCGCGCTAAAGCGAGTCCCGACACGATGTCTGCCGGCACATCCGCATTCGCCAGTTCGGTCGCGGCACACGCGAGGAGCTCCAACGCTGGCACGTCTGCGAGCAGAATTTTGAGGTGCTCTGCACGCATGCCTGAAAGTCCCGCTGCGCCTCCGCGCCGTGCGTCGCGCAAAGCAGCCGCGACTGCAGCAGGTCCGAGCTGGACGCGACGGGCCGTGCGCTGCTCCAGGACGGCTTGCGGGATGGGCTTGCGCTGTTCTCGTGGACGGCGGGCAGGGTCCGTCAATGCACGCCAGGTGTCCTCGCTACCGGGCGCGAGCTCTGCCGCAGTTAGGAGCTGGCGAGCTCTGGAAAGTTCGCCCGCCTTCACTTTCGTGCAGGCTTGTTCCCGCTTGCGCTCAGCGAGGGTCTCGGCATCCGCACTCTGCGCGCCCGATTTGCGGAAGCTGGAAGCGGCTCGCCGTGCCTCCCCCAAAAGCCGCGCCCAATCACCCTGTTGGAAGGCTTTGGCGCGCGCAAGCAATTCCTGGCGCCCCTGGGCCCCACGCTGCGTCGTGCGAGCGGGGAACATACGGGGAGCAAGGAGGAACAACTTCCACGCGCGCGAAGCAGGGGTAGCGTCCGCAGTGGGTGGCCTGCTGGTGGAGTCACGTATGCGGCTCAGTGCAGTGACCAACGCCGTCCGAATCGCTGGTCGCATGAAAGGCGGTACGTCTTGCAACGTGGGCACGGGACATCGCAACTCCGCCACCAAGTCAACTGCATCAACCGTGGCCCAGGCTGTTTCGGGAACACTTGCCGAAGCGTGCATGGTGTCCGGGGCCTCGGCATTCGCGGGGCACACGGGCACTCCACCCTCGCCTTCTTCGCTTGGCGGGGGTGCCGAGTTGTCGCTAAGCGCGTTGCGGCGGCGTGCTCGTCGGCGACCCCGTCGGAGCGGAGGCGAACGCCTTGCTTGGTCCGCTGCTATGGGCGCGGCGCGCACGTCGTCGGCCAGAGCCCGCGCGGCTGCCGCAGCCGCCGCACCAGCGTAAGACTCGAGCAAGGCATGGGCGCATCGGGCAACCGGGCCAGCGCCGCTGCCGTAGCCTCATCCTCCGCGCATATGCTCCGCCGGGCATCGTGCGCTTCGCAATCCGCCACGGCGAGCAAGGACCGAGCTAGTTCACCTGGCACGGCTGGCGGCCCTCTGTAGCTTTGCTGCCAGCTCCTCGAACCGGGATCCGAGAACCGGAGGTGTTCGCCAGGCATGCCAGGCACTCGCGCTCAAGTTACCGGCCCCCGCGTGCAACCAAGGGATATACAGCCAGGAATTGCGCTCGCCGGGCGCTGAGCTCGGCGGGCGAGCATCCTGCCATGGTAGTGGCGCGACGCCGCTGGTAGGAGGCACGACCTGCCGAGCATCGTAGCCGGTGCATGCTCCGCCCTCATCCGTCACCGGCGGTGTTGATGGCGGCGTGAAGCCCGGTGTCGCCTCTCCTGCTGCGTCTGGTGCCATCGCGCCCGTGAGCGCATCTGGAGCCTCTCCACGGGGTGATCGTGCTCAACAAGTCCGACAGGGTCTCGGCAGCATCGAGGTCCGCTTGGCGGTCGCGCAGTGCGGCCGGGCGGGTACTGGGGAGCAACTGCATTTGGGCAAGTGCATGCATGGCTCGTTCTCGGCGTTGCGCAACGGCAGTGCCGCATGGCGGGCCCGGGTGGGCAGCTTCCCCAACTCGCCTGCCATGGCAGGGGTGAGGCGTCAGCTTTGTGGACGCTGGTGCCGCCCGCCGCACCATCGGCGACCGCATCGTCGGCGAGAAGGTGAGCCAGCAAAGGGGCCGACGTGCGACCTGATGCCTGCGAGAGTTCGTCCAACGCCGTGTCGCCGCCTTGCAGTATGTACTGCAACACCTCGTGCCGGTGCGGGTCCTGGGTGCGGGCCGCGAGCTCGCACATCAGGGCCTCCCAGTTTGACGGGGTGTGTGGCGATGGGCGACCGCCCGCTAGCGCGACGACCGCACTCACAGCTCGCCGGGAAAGAAGGCCGATGAGCACGCCCACGACAAGCCAACCCCACCCGAGAGCAAGAGGCCCAAAGCCCGGGGTGAAGTACCGGGGCGTCGCTCCGCTGCAAGTAAGGGCTGCGTGAGCCATGCTTTCCCTGCACGTCGGCGGCAAGGACGCGGCCCACCAGACAGCCGACGAAGCCGCCGAGTAAGCACCGGCGCATGCCGACAACAGCTGTCCGATCACGGCTGCCGACATGGCATGAGGCTACTGCCCACCAATCCTTGAAAATCGTCTTGAGCCTTGAGCCAAAATGGCTACGGTTGTCGTGCAGCACGTCCCCAAGCGCAGGGAACTGGGAACCAGGCATGGCTCCATGGATATAAAGCATGCCAAGCAGCGTTGCAGCAAGGCTACTTTGCCTAGCAACGATTAGCAACGCTTAGCAGGCACCACCAGCGGTGCAACCAGCCCGGGCTAGCGGCGCTGCGCAGGGCGGCAGGAGCGCGCTGGGCTCGAAGCCGCACGAGTTGCGCGACGAGGCGGAGCGGCTCGGTGCTCCAGCGCCCACCAGCCTCGCGTGCGAGGATGCAGAGGCGCTGGGGCCCCGATGTGCGCGCAAGCCATTGTTGCCGGACGACAGCAACGGGCACCCAGGCGTGCTCAAGCGGCTTAGCTCGGTGAGCGAGCGGACCATTGCGGGGGCGGGCGGCATGGTGGTCTCCATACGCAACAGCAACTGCTCCGCAGCCGTGGCCGTGTTCGCCACATCTATGTGGGGCGACGGGCAGAGGCAGCCGCAGCCACCGCCGCAAAGCGGTGAGCATGCGGTCGGGCGCAAGAGCGGTGCCAGCCTCGCACGGGGTGGCGCTGAGCCAGGCTGCGGCGTGCGGCCCCGACAGCGAGCGGAGCTCGTGGGCAGGGGCTGACAAAGCGGGCAGCAACTCGGTTTCGCGGAAATGGGTAGAGCAAGGTCAAGGAAGGCCGCTAAATGCTCACCGTAGTGACGAGGGAAACGTCGTCAAGGAAGGCCGCTAAACGCTCACCGAGGTGCAGCTGCGCGTCGGCGGCAGCGAGGGCATAGTGCTGGCCAAGCGCATACAGCGCGGGGGGCCAGAGCACCCCCCTGTTCGCAGCCTTCACCCTAACGGATGGTGCGGCGCTGGCCTGTAGCGTCCCACCAGAAGTAAGTGGACTGCTGCCCGTACCACAGGCGCAAAGGGCACGAGTGCAGGCACGACGGCGTTCAGCTTCCGCAGGAACGGCACGCGAGATCGTATCGTAGGCGCTGCGGCCGTCGAGTGATACGATGGTTGCCGCAGAGTCAAAATCGACAGCGGCCCCGAGCATGCCCGAAAGTGCGGCGGTGCCCGCACGGGTTTGAACCGCGAACTGGTACGGACGGATACGGACGGGTGGCTTCATTAACAGATTGAGCGAACATCCGTGCGAGACCGCGCGACACAACACGCCGGAAAGTGTCACCCGTGGCGATACCTCGCACGCCGCCAGCGGGCTAGCGGAGCATTAGTAATTTTGCACCAGGAAAGGATCAAAGATCCACCGCGGCAACTCCGCATCACCAAACTGAGGCACATGTTGTAAGCTTAGCGTTCCAACCAGGTGTCGCGCTGAATGTCAAACAGCGGGGACCCACGAAGGGCATGCAGCGACGTGCTACTAAGAACGCCGCAAAGGCACTCGGGACTGTGGCGCTGAGCGTGCCGGGCAATTCCGCCATCTTGGTTGAACGGATAATGACAACAACTGGCACCGCTCTGCCGCCCGACCGCATGCTCATAGTCTTGCGGCCACACAGATGCGGCGAACATGGCCATGCACGGCTCCCGGTCGCGCAACTCGTGCGGCTTCGCGCCCAACGCGCCCCTGCTGCCCTGCGCGGTGCCGCTACCCAGGGCTGGCTGCGCCGCTGGTGGTGCCTGCTCAGTGTTGCTTTGCTAAGCACACTTGCTGCAACGCTGCTCGGTGCGCCGTACATCGTTGGAGCCATGCCTGGCTCTCAGCTCCCCGCACTCGGTGACTTTTTGTACGACGCAGCCCCCCACCCCCAGCGGCCTGCCGTAGTTTGCAGCGTGCACGGGGACCGGACCCTTTTGCGCAGTCGTAAAAGATCCGTTGGGGAAAAGAATAAAAGATGTTGTTGCCACAGTGCAAACGAGGCTGAAACACGGCATAGTTGTCAAAGGAGGGCATTGCCATCAATTCCCCACGATATTGTGTGACAGCACGCTGCAACAACACCGGTCGCACGGCATGTCGACTCCAATGCGTTACCTGCATCCCAGGGAGACGATTACCCAACAAAAACAGATGTGACAAGCAAATCTCCAATGTTGTTTCCGCACCTTTGGACAGGTCAGGTCAGGTCAAAGCCTCGTGTTGAGACACATGGGCATGAAAAGCCACTCAACCGTTTCGCTGATGTGGCATATGTGTGAAATTATGCGTGAGCACTTTGTGCCGCCAAACTGTTGGAGCTTGGTTCCATAAGGTCTCTAAACTAAGCCGATCGCCGCATATATCCAGAGCCATGCGAAAAAAAAAACTTCTGAAAGCCATGTTTGTTTGGGTCTACCCCGCTTCCGAAGTCCATCATGCCATCGCGGCTGAAACGTCCCATCATGGAAAATACATGTTCGCATGACATCCTCCCGTGGAAGTTGCGCGATGCGCCCCAAAGTAGCAGCTGTCGGCGCCAAAGAATGATTGAAAGTTTCTCAGTGCCAGCTTCTTGTAACACAGTGTCGTTGCGCACGCGGCTGATGAATGAGTGTGGTATGCCAAGGATGGAACGAAGGCAACGGGCTTGAAAGGCATCAATTTTGCGCAAGTCAGCTTTGCAAAGCCAAGCTGTATGAAGGGAATACATCAAGCGGGAAACCACACAAGCCGACAAGATTTGTAGCTTCTTTGCGCATGTCAGATGAGCATGCTTCCAAACGCGGTTCAATGCATCGAAATCTGCCTTGGCCAACCCAAGCCGACGGTTCACCTCTGAAGTGATGGAGCCGGACGCGGAAATCACACTGCCAAGGTAGACCAATGACGTTTTGTTCTTGATGGGTTCGCCGTTCGGCCCTTGGATGTCAGCATCACGAGCTATCGGCAAAGCTTCGGTCTTTTCCCAATTCAACGATAAGCCATATACTCTCCCAGCATCCAAAACTCGATACAAGAAGGATTCAGCTTGTCGTGGTTGCAGGCTCAAAATCAGAGTGTCGTCCGCATAGATCAAGTCATTGACGAGCACTGGTGGAGAATTTTTTTTTTTTACGCGCCTTTTTCCGTCAGCAGGAAGGTCCCGCTCCTATTGGAGTACGGTCACGGTCCCGAGTTAGGGCCGGTTCAGCGCAGCGGCAGGCGGCTCGGCCCGTCTGGGTCGGCCAGGTGGAGGACTTCATCCAAGGCCGGCGCATCGGTGTGTGCCGGTCCCGGCATGGCCCGGGCGCGCCCTAACGCCGTGTGACCAACGGCCTGCTGAACCGCTACGGAGAGCACGCTCCACCAACGGCGGGCCCAGGCTGTCTTTGCGGAGGCTCGCAACGCAGGCGGGGCTCGGTACGCACGGAGTGCGACGAGGCGTTGGACCAGCTTCACTGCGTCAGCGTTCCACCGCCCACCCATTTCGCAGCCGAGCACGCAGAGGGCTTGCGCGCCACCTGCCGCGAGCTCGGGGTAGGTGGCTTGTTTGCGCCGGTAGGCGGTGCGCAGAACCGCTCCATCCTGTGCGGCCGCGCCTGGGTGGGGTTCGCCGTCGCGCGTGAGAGGCGAAATCGCAGCAGAGCGCACCACCCAGTGGCGCGGCGCCGTAGATGACGAGGTCGAGGCGCCTGCGGTCGTCGGGCGCGACGCCCAGCGCAGTGGTGTTGACGAGCCATTGTTGGGGCACCACGTGTCCCTCAGGCCCCACGGCTTCCCGCGCAACCTTGCACCAGGCCCGCTCAACAAGTTTGGCTCGCCTCGCCAGGAGGCCAGTACGAGGGCACGCGAGTGCATGGTCTCCAAGGGCATCTGCACGGTGGCCGCACCCAGGTTCCGAGGCGCTCCCGCAACGGCCAGGCGCGAGCGGGAGTGGAAGCCGGAGCCTGCGACGCAAAGCGATCTGCATGGCCTCGGGCGTGAGCGACGTGTGGGAATCGCTGGGGATTGCTTGCAGCCATGCACCGGCATGCGGACCGGCCTGGGAACGCAAGAGGGCGCGGTGAGGAGGTGGCAAAGAAGGCAGCAGCACGTGGTCGCGCCTGAGACGGATTGGAACTCCCGGGTGGCATCCGTACATAATACCTGTTGGTCACAGCTCAAGCAATGCACAGCTACACACAGCTTCGACGGAGCAAATGTTTTCACCCGGTCACTTGAGCCAAGGCATTGCCAAGGCAAGTCTGCAAAAGTCATGTCTGATGCAATCACTCTAGAGTGACTCTGCGTGACATGCGAGGCACGTTCAGTGAGCAAGTACTTAAACTGCTCACACAACGCCCCCATGCCGAGCATGGCATCGCGGGAAAATGGCATCAAAGTGCACAGACTTGTGTGCTGACTGCAGAGACTGCCAAAGTCTGCAAGCAGAAAATGGAATCAGAGTGCACAGACTTGTGTACTGACTGCCGAGAGTGCCAAAATCTGCAAGCATTGTAGGCTGTACAGTAAGTAGTGCAGATGGCATGCGGCTGGTACGTTGGTTACTGCTCAGAACTGGTTTCGCAGAGCGAGTCAGCAGCCAAGAAAACTTGCAAGGTTCGTACAACTGGAAATCAAAAAATCAGCCATGAAATCAAGAATCAACCGTGAAATCATGCGGAAAATCAAGCAATACATGCGCATGATCATGAAAATTCAATCAACGGTCAATCACTCGTTCAAAGTCATGCTCAACCATGCGGGTGAACTCCCAAGAGCCGTGAAAAATGCTGGAACTTGTTCTTCTCCAGTGCTTTCGTCATGACATCAGCAAGGTTATCGTCGGTGCTGGTTTTGTTGATGTTGTTGTCGGGATCCATGCTCACATCATGCAACCATGACAAAGGCACACCTTGCGTTCGCTTCATGTACTTGAGGACGCCGTATGCGTCATCGATTGCTGCAATTCCTGTTGCTGAATCGGTCATGATGTCTAATGGAACTCGGTATCCCAGCAAAAACTCGAAAAGATCTTGTGCATAAATCCCATGGCGCTTGAGACCTTCAGCCATGGCCGTCACTTCAGCATCTGGTGCCGACAATGCGGTAGCTCTTTGACGATGCGATCGCCAAGCAAATGTCGCGCGAGTGCCGTGCGACCCAACAAGTTGCAAAACGGCTCCTGATGTCGATCGCCTGGTATCGGGATCCGTCGCCCAATCAGAATCGACCCACAATACTAGCTTCAGAGTGCGTTGGTGCACATCGGCAGGATTGAGAACCAATCTAAGTGCGGAGGACCTAGTCGCCGCCAAATACCCCATCAAACGATGCAAGGCAGCATCCTGTCTTCTTGTCCATTTTGTGGTGTACCGACCCAACCACCCGACAGCAAATGAGATCTCAGGACGACTGTTCCTCGCTACCCACAATCCAGCCCCTACGTAGGAACCGCAATTTGATGCAAACTGACCTGTCTCACTCATGTTTGAAACATCATTGGTCGCGAGCTTCACAGCCGGAGTGTCGTATCGTGGAAGTCTGTATGCACCAATCTCATCCATGTACTTTCTCGTGAGGGTGTCGATGTACGCATCCTGCTTCACTAGAAATGTGGCAACATCCGCTTGGTCGCGCGATAAGATCTCCTCGGAGCCTACAAATCGGCTGACAGGTTGAGGCGGGTCCGCGAAATCGAAGCATTCGAAAATCTCAGCCCATGCATGTGGTAACACGGGTTTGTGTCCCGCCAGCTTGAAATCATCGACGAAACGGCCCATGCCCACAATGTGCCCGTTATATTCCTTCTTGAAAATCGGGCGCTCAATGTCACGAGCTTGCAGCCAATGCTTAAGCAACAACCGGTCGTCAGCATGATCTTCCCAATCGCTGTTTGAACGTGTCAGCCCATAGATGGCCATGTACAACAAGTGCACAGGACAGCGCATCTCCAGTTCGGATTGTGTGCGAAACTCTCTTGGTAAACAAATCACCTTCGGACGACCTTTGAGTCGAGCTTGCAAATAGGCACCATCAGCATCAGCAGTTTGACAATCGCCGTCAGGCTGCAAACCGGCATAGCAATCTAGCGCCCGTGATCCTTCAAGCGTGATGGGTCGACCGTGCAATTGGTCTTCCTCCACAAGCCGGCCGTAAATGTCGCGAACGTTGTCCCCGAGTGCGACTATGCGAGCTTTGAATCGGTGCTGGGATTGATCGAGTTCGTAATGCTTGATCCCCAAGATGAGGTTTGCCTGCACGTACTCCACATCAGGGCCGTACTTGGCCACAGCGGTTTCCCATTCACATGCCTCAGACTCCCAAGTCCGCTTCGACGCGTGGTTTGCCGCCTCTTTGCGGATAGCTTCACGCGCAGCGTTTGTGTCCCACTCCGGATCTCTTCGTTTGACGATCTTGGTGACGCAAGCGAACATCTTCCCCAGCTCAGTTGTCAGCTTGTCCAGCTCCTGTTCAAGCCTAAGTGCTGCAGGCGTTGTGAGAACCGTCCCACCACGGACAACTGTGCTGAGCCCAGATCGATCGCTTTCAAACGTCACCGTGGAGGAGATAGCTGCATTGTCGCGATCATTGGTTGGTTGCTGCGATCTCTCCGAATCAGCGTCCGAACTGTGTATGGCGTCTGGCCGCAGCTCCGTGCTGGTCCGATTGTGACTGCTGGAGGCCGGCCTGGATCGCTCCGAATCCGCATCTGATGGGTGTGATCCAACCTGGGATGGAGATGAACTTGAGACGGGATTCTGCGCAACATCTGGGCTTTGAGAAGCGCGCTCCGAATCCGCATCCGATGGATGCGACCCGCGGTGGGACCGAGATCGCCCGGATGAAGATGTAAGATCGGCGGCAACGCGGTTTGACAGCGGAGTTGATGGCGCTAAGTCGGGGCGAGGCGGCACTAGGCCACTATCCATGCTGTCATCGAAATGGGGGCCATAATTGTGTTCGGGAGGCATTTGTGCATCAGCGAACAAGCCCACTCGCCAGCGCGGCCTGCGTGGCGAGGCATCCGTATGGCAACGTCCATCGCCTTCATCGTCAGGCGGTGGGCCCATGTCATCATCATCGTGTGCGTCATGCGATGTCGACAACCTGGAGCTTGACGAATCCATGGAGGAGTCGATGACGCCCCCATCACGGCTGCGTGGAGTGCTTGGAGAATAGTCCATGCTCGTCTCCGGCGAGTCCGGAGGGGGCTGAACGTCAAGGAACGCATGACCACCACATCGAGCGCGAAGGCAGCCGGGACCATCCACATGCCGACGACGACCACCGCCAAGCAAACATCCACGGCAGTGGATGTCGGCATCAGTGGCCCACAAGCCGCAAAGTACACATCGGCCATCATCTCCAGCAACGGGCGTTGGTTGCAACACCTCCGGTTCGAACAAACGTTGGGCCCAGTATGCCGCATCAGGGTTGTCCATGCCCAGCTCGTGAAAAGGCCAGCGCACCTGAGGGGGGAAGCGCACATCACGTGTGTGCACAATCCGGGCCTCGCCCTTCGTCTCGACGTAATGTTCGAAATCCAGGACGTAGTATGACTGCAAGCGGCTATACCCCAACACCACGCCAAGCCGTCCACGAGATGCAAACTTCTCATGTTCCTCTGACAGGTAGTAGCACGCAGAGCCGAATGGACGCAACTTGCTCAAATCATAAGAACGATTGAAGCGCATCTGGTAGGGTGAGTCAGCACCACCTGCGCCCGGGCTGCGAGCATACACAAAGAGGAAGGCCATGAGACAGAACGTCCAGAAAGCATACGGGACTCCAGACGCAACAAAAAGGCAAGCCATGCCTTCCGCAACTGTGCGGTGGAATCGCTCAGCACGGGAATTTGTCTGAGGTCGACGTGGCAAGGAACGTTCGTGTCTGATTTTCCGTTCCTTGAGTTTGGCGGCGAACTCGCCCTGGAACTCGCCACCATTGTCCGTCCGGACTGAAGACACTGACTGGTTCCCATACATGTCGTCGAAAGCGGCAGCGGCTTCGGAAGCCTGCTTGGTGCGCAAAGCACGTGCTGCCGGGTACCCCGTTGCATCATCATGCGTGATCATGGCATACACCTCGTCATTGATGCTGGGGCGTGCCGACAAGATCACAGTGAATGCGTTCCCCGTGAACTCGAGCTGTCTGCTTGTCATCTTCGACAGCTTGCTTTTTGCGAGCCGCTGGAGCTCGACACATTTTTGCTTGCAAGCACACTTCGCAGGTGGGGTCCTTCGGGTAGTGAGCCAAGCAATGTTGATCCGCAGGCTGCGACTGCGTCGCCAATGCAAGGGGAACCGAAAGGTTAGCGAGCTCTGTCTCACCAAGCGTCAAGCAAAACTCCCGAAACATCTGAGCGAAGAAATCGTTCAAGTCTGTGTCGCTTGCAGCCTCAATCAAGCTTGCCGGACCAGCATCGACTGCGCTCAATAGAAACGGGACGCGATTGACCATGGTGAGCGGCACCTCGCTGGAAACACCGTCGCGCCAGAAATGTGGCTGCTCAGACCATGCGGGCCAGTAGAAATGATACCCCAGCTCGGCGCAAGTTTCGCCCATCGACGCCATGTTGATTTTAGAGTCCGGCATCACCATGGCCGAGCGACGCCCGAGATGCGGAACCATGGCGTCCACCATAGCTTTTGGCCGGGCCGTGCCAGCGCCTGTGTCGATATCGCAGTCTGCACTTTGCATTGTCTCCCAAACGGCATCATCGGCATTGTCGCCCATGATGCAGAACTGGCTGGCTCCCGAATCCAGAGCCCATGCCGCACCCGCAAATTGTTGAAGATCGTCCGGCTTGACATCGGCAAGCCACGCGGAGCCACCGAAACGTTTGGTGAGAAACTCCGAAAACGCTTTGGTGAGGACATCTGCCGGAACTGCAGGCCCAGGCCGAGCGCCCGTGGACGCTGCCCCCAATCCAGGCGGCGCAGATGCCCCACCGCTTGACGAAGAAGCATTGATCTTCGCCGCGAAGTCCGGTCTGTACGCGGAACTCTTTGGATTCAACCAGCACTTTTGTGCTGTGTGTCCGGGCTTGTGACAATGATCACACGGCTTGTCATTGCCTTTCTTGTTTTTGCTCTTGCCTTTGCCTCCCTGTGATTTGCCGCCCGCTGCCGTGGCAGCAGCGACCTTGGCCGCAGCAGCCTTTCTCTGTGCTTTTCGCCTCTCAATCTCCTCAGAGTGATGTGCAACCAAACCGTTGATGGCATATATCAAGGCGTCTAGATCCACAGAATTGCTGGCATTGAAAACGGCAAAAGTGGCATCCATTTCTTTGATATCTTTGAGCTTGCGCTTGAGAAGCGCAATGCCCCCAGCATTGGTGAGCTTATGCTCGCCGGAACTCATCTGGTGGCGATACAACGAAAAAGATGCCATGTAGCTGTCAAGCTCCGACAATCCAGAACAACTGAGCTCTTGAATCTTGGTGTTAGCCTCCGTGGCTAAATGTGTTGACTCATGCAAGTGCCGCTGGTCAACGATGCGGACAGCTTGACGACCACAACCAAACTGTGCACGTGATTGTATAAGCTTGAGAATCTCTGGTCCTTTCTTTCCCTTCTGACATGCGGCAACCACTGCCGCGAAAACATTCACATCTGTTTTGTTCATGTCTACGGACAAGTTTGACGCCAAATCGCCAAAAGAAACAGATTCATCATCAAGCTCTCTGATATAAGCCATGGCAGCAACTGGGTCCGGTGCTACACGCAAGATTTGACTCTTCAAACTGAAGCGCCAGCCCTCATAATCAGAACCAGTTTCTGGCAGATCTTTAATGTAGATGCGCCCTGACGTCGCATCGTCTGTCGCCATGGCACCTTCGAGCTACGGCTGATGACCCTGTGTTGGTCACAGCTCAAGCAATGCACAGCTACACACAGCTTCGACGGAGCAAATGTTTTCACCCGGTCACTTGAGCCAAGGCATTGCCAAGGCAAGTCTGCGAAAGTCATGTCTGATGCAATCACTCTAGAGTGACTCTGCGTGACATGCGAGGCACGTTCAGTGAGCAAGTACTTAAACTGCTCACAATACCGTCATCAAGATTGAAAATAGGAATGGTGAAAGCGGGCATCCTTGTGAAATGCCAAAGCATTGAATATGCGAGGCTGATGAATGACCAGACGCGCGGACTGTGAAAGTCCTGTTGCTGTAAATTGCCCGAATAAGGCCGCGAAACAAAGGCAGCAAACCAAATCTTTCGAGAGCATACAGCAGACCGTCGGGACTGATAGAGTCGAACGCTTTTTCCCAATCCAGGGACAGCATCACCAGAGTACCATTCCGGTCTGCCAATGTCAAGTTGAGCAGTCTCCGTGCAACAAAAATCGCGTCAGCGCTGCCACGCTTGGTGCGAAAAGCAAATTGTGTAGGCCAGATTCGCTCTTCAGCTCCAGCATTCTGCAAACGTCTAAGTAAGGCCATGGCAAACAATTTATAACCAGCCGATACAACGGTGATGGGGCGGTAGTTTTTGCACAGACCAGGATCACCTTTCTTGAAAATCGCCGTCGCTGACGCGTCATGCCATGAAGATGGCACCATCACATGCTCACGGATTGCGTTGCAAAGTGAAGTGGCCCACCTACACGCGGGAGAAGTTCTGCGACAAATGGTTTTCCAGAATTCTGCTGGCACGTGGTCGGTTCCCGTCGCTTTGTTGCGCCGCAAACGTGAGGCTGCTGCAATAATCTCCTCATCATTGAACGGCCCCGTCTCAACTGGTAGAGGCAAACCAATTGGGCTATCAGTAGTTGCCATTGAGACGGGACGAACGGCCCATTGTACATCTTGAAAATATTTAGCCAATGACTCTGCATGAAGTTCACTTTCCACAACCTCGCCGTCATCATCGCGCAAGCGTCCACATTTGGGTGCGAATCCTTTGCGTAGCTTGCGAACTTCGTTCCAATCACCAGAATGCAATAATAGGTCCAACCAAGCCCTGCGGTCTACAGTAACGGAACGCCGTATTTGTTTGGACAAATCACGCTCTGCAGAAACATCCCTTGAAAACCGCACATCATCTCGTCGCTGTAGTAGGGACAATGTGTCGCTTGAAATCCAAGGCCGCTTGGCAACACGCACGCATTGTGGCAGACATTTATCAGCGGCGTGATGAAAAGCGTCAGACATCACATGGTAAAAACCATCGATGGTTTCATGATGTTCGTGATTGCTCATTCATGCTCTCATCAAACAGTAAGGCAAATCGGTTCGCCACCTCGACTGTATTAAGTGCGGAAACTGAAAAACGAGAGTTGGATGCGTGCTTCGGGAATATCTCTTTGACGACTTTGGGGACGGCAATCTGTAAGTCAGCAATCACGGCGAAATGGTGTGACGCAAGAGCCATGTTCATGTCCGAATACAACTGACGAACAGTGTCCAACCATGCTCTTTGTACCAATACAAAATCAATCTGCCCAAAATGTGCCGCGGTAAGCTCGTCAACTGGTGAGCTCCCCACGTTGTAAACAGTAACTTGTCGACAAGCTGGCTGTTCCATGAACGTGTTAGCAACGACCAGATCATGGGCATGACAAAGTTCCAGCAAAAGGCTGCGGTTTGATTGTGCATCAATGTGTGCTGTTGCCTGTCCGAAAACATATGGACCTAAATATCTGGAATCAGCTTCCTCGTCAAAGATTTTGTGAATGCGGGCGTTGAAATCGCCCACTACATACAAGGGCCCGTGACGAGACTGCTGCGTCAGCCATGTTGCAACATTATGGAAAAAAGCGTGTCTCACGGCAAAATCTTTGCCGTTGTGAGGAGCATAAATGTTGCAAAGCACCAACTTGCCACCGGGAACCCGGAGTTTGATACGAGCCATACGAGCTGAAGGTTGTTGAAATCCCACCAAGTTGCGGCGAACATGTGGCGATAGCAAAAAACCCACTCCTGCGGTCTCAGCGACCTCTCTCGGCTTGGCCTGATAAAATCAACAGAAAACCCGCGTCAGTAATTTGCACGTCTGAATCTTCTCGGTGTATTTCTTGTAAACAAATAATGTCAATAGCCTGTTGCTGCATGTGCCACTGTAACTCCATGATCTTCGATAGTAAGCCCCTCAACCTTCCATGTTGTGATACGAAATGGACCTCCAGAAACTTTCAAGTTGCCCCCTCGGAACTGCTGTGCCGAAAGGTGACTTCGACAAAAACTTCGTGAATTTGATGGGTGTCTCACGTCGACGCACTTGCAAACGGAATGCCACCATCCAGTGGCAGTGAAACCATGCCCATGTGCCCGAGTCCCTACGGGACCTGGTTTTTGCTCTTGCTTTTGCCTGCCCCCTTTGTATGCTTCCCCAAAATCGCATTGGCCTTTTCTGCAAGTCTGTGTAGCTCGGGAGCTTGCTGAAATTCCTCCCAATTTGCCCACTCGTTTGACCAAGCCAGCTGCAGAACACCATCGCCTTTGTCCGAAACTTGTAAGATCAACTGGTCTCCGATCATAAGTTTGGAATAACCTTCATCCATGTGGATCTCCCGCTTCACGAACCCCCATTCCGCAAGCTGCCAACGAAGTCCCATGAGAAAAAGCTTCCGAGCACGAACGTTGGGAGGAAGATCTTGTGTTGCCCACACCGTCTGGTCGCCTTCGTTGAATTTGACGCTACGTAGCAAGGCCACAGCTGTGTCTCGGTGTAGCTTGGAGGCAAACTTGGCGAACACGAGCCCATTAAACGAAGTTGACTTGATGTATGTGCCAAGGTGCATAGGTCAATGCAAAGCACGTAGTTTGTCTACAGCACCAAAAATAATTGGTCCGGTTCCTGTGCTTGCGGCACTTTACGGGTTAGCGGCAGCAGGAAGCTCGTGCAGCGAAGTGGCGAAGGCTCGATGCGCGGCAATGGAGCGGATGCCACTCCAACGCTACACCCACGCAGCTTCAGCGCGGCGAACGGCGACACGCGCGCTGGCTGCGCGAGCCTGCGCGAGAAGTCGGAGAAAAAACATGTCGCGGCTTCCTCACTCCAGCGCCCACCCGATTCAATGCCGAAAACGATAAGGCGGCAGCGGCGAACACGGAGCAACTCCGGATAGGTGTGCCGGCGCTTGCGCTGGGCCGCCCTTGCCGATGCAACGCATCGGCCGCGGGCTGTGGCCGGCCGTCGTTCGTGAGCGGGGAAACGAGCTTCGCAGCAACGGCGAGCTGGGCTCCGTCCCAAAGCGGTAGGCCATGGCACACGACCTCGATCCTCTTGGAGTCGCTGACCAGCACATCAATGTTCATGTCAGCGACGCGAACATTGCGTGCAACACGCGCTCTAGCTTCCCGGCAGATACGGGGAAGGGCATGCTCGAGAGGATAGTGACATCGTCGGAGGTGGGGGAAACCGTAAACACACGGCCATAGTGTGGCCCGGCCTGGGAAAGCAGCACAGCACAACCCGCAGGCGAAATATCAATAAAGTCCGTCTCGAGCGCGCGCGCGCTCGTCGCAAGCTCGGCCAACCCAGCCAAGGAAGTAGTCAATTCCATCGCCGTCTTGAACGGCCGCAGCAGGCGGTAAGGCGACGTTGCCGAGGGCGGTGTCCCAAGCAGGAGTGCGAAGGCCCTGGCTGACCAGGTGAGCTGCAACCAGCATGGGCCGCTGGCGTGACGACAGGCACACGGCCGGACTCAGTGTCCGCGAGCAAGCGTTGGAGATGCGCGACGGCTGCAAACGCACGGTCCCGGGCAACGTGTCAAACCAGGATGCCCCGTTCGCAACGTGCCGGTCGAGCGTGGCCGCTCGCAGGCCCGCCTCACTGCAGGTGCAGACGGGCGCTGCACGTGGAGGGCGTGCAGGCACCGGTCAACGGCACCATCGTGCACTTCCGAAAGGGCACGGTGGCAGCAGGCAGCAACACGCCGCGGAGGTATAGTTGGCCCGAGGGCAGGTGCAAAAGCGGAACAGAAGCTACAGTATAGGCGGCCTGCAGGTCCTCGACCACCGGCATGCGCCTTAGCAGTCTGTCGTGTTCAACCCGCTTGAGCTCCAGCTGCCGCTGCACGAGTGCGTCGCGCCCAAGTGGGCTGCCTAGATCGAAAAGGCCTTGTTGGTCAGGGCGAGGAGACCAGTCGCCTGTCCATACGACAAAGTCGGAATATGTCGGAATGCAGGTCGGCGCTTCCTGACGGCTCCTCCCCAGCAACGTTGCATACGCGGTTTTTGCCACGGTTGAGCTCAGTACGGCCATGTCGCCAGAGGGCATCGTAAAGTGGGCGTATCCGGTCGGGAGCGACGACATACGTGTCGTCAAGGAATTTTGTCTACGCCGCTTGACCACGCGGTGGAACCCGTCGCGTTTCCTGAACAATCTCTTGCTAGCGAGTCGATACCGTCGTGTGTTTTTGCTGTTTTCTGGGTCTTTGGATTTTGCTGTTTTCGGGATCATCGTCATCATCATCATCATCATTGTCAACGTCGTCATCATCCCTGCATGGTCATCGTTTACATTCCGGTATTCACGTCGTCCCCACATGAGATGGGAGCTTGAGGTCGCTTTTGATTCCAATTCGTGCGCAACTGGGCCATTTCAGGGTTCAGACCGCTCTCGCAAAAGCATCACGTGTACTGACACATGTTCGGAGGCAGGCTAGAAGCTAGCAGCTTTTGTGCCCAAAGCTACAGTGCAAATATGGCTGTCGGTGGTGGTGCGTTGAGCAACCACGTATGCGAAGCAATTTGCTGACTCCTCCGAACATCTTCGGAATAAGATCCTCAACACAACAATAACTACACAATCCCGACCCAAAGCATAAAACCCCCAAAACATAAAATCCTGGCCCCGCCGAAACCATCTCATTCTAAGCCCAAAACCCGCCAAAGGCTATAAATGCCGAAGAATTTCTGACCTTTAACGTCCGATGTTGCACTTATTTTTTGGCTCCCCGATTCCTAGCCGCGAAAAGTAACTTAACAGTTTAAAGCTCGAGATACACTAATTACTTCACCACAACATCCCCAACAAGAAACCATGCGGCGGGAAGTGTCTGTGCTGCAGCTGCCGTGACAGGGTCTGCATGTGCCGTACTGTCTTGCTTAAAAAA
>CAJNDT010000187.1:105000-280635 GCA_905221615.1 Symbiodinium sp. CCMP2592
CCCGCGCTCTGGCTCTAGCTCCAGCTCTCGCTCTAGTTGTAACTCTCTCCCGAGCTCTAGCTCCAGCTCCTGCTCCAGCTCTATATAGTTGTAGCTCTCTCCAGCTCTCGCCCACCTCTCCAACTCCAGCGCTAGTTGTAGCTCTCTCCCGAGGTCTAGCTCTAGCTCTAGTCGTAGCTCTGTCCCTCTAGGTCAAGCTCCAGCTCTAGTTGTAGCTCTCTCCCGAGGTCCAAATCTAGCTGTCTCCCGAGCTCTAGCTCTAGTTGTAGCTCTTTCCCTGGCTCTGGCTGTAGCCCCAGCTGTAGCTCTAGGTGTAGCTCTCTCCCGAGCTCTAGCTCCAGCTCCAGCTCTAGCTCTAGTTGTAGCTCTTTCCCGAGCTCCAGCTCTAGCTCTAGCTGTAGCTCTCTCCCGAGCTCTAGCTCCAGCTCCCGCTCCAGCTCTAGATCTAGCTCTAGTTGTAGCTCTCTCCTCTCTCCCTGGCTCTAAACTCTAGCTCTAGTTGTAGCTCTTTCCCTGGCTGTGGCTAGCTCCAGCTCTAGCTCCAGCTGTAGCTCTAGTTGCAGCTCTCTCCCTAGCTCTAGCTCTAGCTCTAATTCCAGCTCCTGCTCCAGCTCTACTTGTAGCTCTCTCCCTAGCTCTAGCTCCAGCTCCAACTCTACTCGTAGCTCTCGCCCTAGGTGTAGCTCTAGTTCCAGCTCCTGTCCCCGCCCCAGCTCTAGTTGTAGCTTTCTCCCTAGCTCCAGCTCTAGCTTCAGCTCCAGGCTTTAGCTCTAGTTGTAGCTCTTTCGCTAGCTCCAGTTGGGTTTGTATAATAACCCCGCGTGGTCGATTTATGTAAGCACTTGCCCGCGGTGTTCGCGATGATGCGTTTGACTTGTACAACGATAAGGAGGAAAAAAACGATAACGTCATTTTGCACAACAAGCGAGCACAATCCAGCCAGGAGCCGAAAGGAGGCATTTCCAGTACTAAAGTTGTACTACGAGAGAGCACAATCCAGCCAGGAGCCCAAAGGAGCCATTTCCAGTACTAAAGTTGTACTACGAGAGAGCACAATCCAGCCAGGAGCCGAAAGGAGGCATTTCCAGTACTAAAGTTGTACTACCAGCGAGCACAATCCAGCCAGGAGCCGAAACGAGGCATTTCCGGTACTAAAGTTGTACTAGAAGACAGCACAATCCAGCCAGGAGCCGAAACGAGGCATTTCCAGTACTAAAGTTGTACTACGAGAGAGCACAATCCAGCCAGGAGCCGAAACGAGGCATTTCCAGTACTAAAGTTGTACTACGAGAGAGCACAATCCAGCCAGGAGCCGAAACGAGGCATTTCCAGTACTAAAGTTGTACTACGAGAGAGCACAATCCAGCCAGGAGCCGAAACGAGGCATTTCCGGTACTAAAGTTGTACTACGAGAGAGCACAATCCAGCCAGGAGCCGAAACGAGGCATTTCCAGTACTAAAGTTTTCCAGTACTAAAGTTGTACTACGAGAGAGCACAATCCAGCCAGGAGCCGAAACGAGGCATTTCCAGTACTAAAGTTGTACTACGAGAGAGCACAATCCAGCCAGGAGCCGAAACGAGGCATTTCCAGTACTAAAGTTGTACTACGAGAGAGCACAATCCAGCCAGGAGCCGAAACGAGGCCTTTCCAGTACTAAAGTTGTACTACCAGAGAGCACAATCCCGCCAGGAGCCGAAAGGAGGCTTTTCCAGTACTAAAGTTGTACTACAAGCGAGCACAATCCAGCCAGGAGCCGAAGCGAGGCATTTCCAGTACTAAAGTTGTACTACAAGCGAGCACAATCCAGCCAGGAGCCGAAGCGAGGCATTTCCAGTACTAAAGTCGTACTACAAGAGAGCACAATCCAGCCAGGAGCCGAAACGAGGCATTTGCAGTACTAAAGTTGTACTACAAGAGAGCACAATCCAGCCAGGAGCCGAAACGAGGCATTTCCGGTACTAAAGTTGTACTACCAGCGAGCACAATCCAGCCAGGAGCCGAAACGAGGCATTTCCAGTACTAAAGTTGTCGTACAAGAGAGCACAATCCAGCCAGGAGCCGAAACGAGGCATTTCCAGTACTAAAGTTGTAGTACAAGAGAGCACAATCCAGTCAGGAGCCGAAACGAGGCATTTCCAGTACTAAAGTCGTACTACGAGAGAGCACAATCCAGCCAAGAGCCGAAAGGAGGCATTTCCAGTACTAAACTTGTACTACGAAAGCACAATCCAGCCAGGAGCCGAAACGAGGCATTTCCAGTACTAAAGTTGTACTACGAGAGAGCACAATCCAGCCAGGAGCCGAAACGAGGCATTTCCAGTACTAAAGTTGTACTACGACAGAGCACAATCCAGCCAGGAGCCGAAAGGAGGCCTTTCCAGTACTAAAGTTGTACTACAAGAGAGCAAAATCCAGCCAGGAGCCGAAACGAGGCATTTCCAGTACTAAAGTTGTACTACGAGAGAGCACAATCCAGCCAGGAGCCGAAACGAGGCATTTCCAGTACTAAAGTGGTACTACAAGAGAGCACAATCCAGCCAGGAGCCGAAACGAAGCATTTCCAGTACTAAAGTGGTACTACGAGAGAACACAATCCAGCCAGGAGCCGAAAGGAGGCATTTCCAGTACTAAACTTGTACTACGAGAGAGCACAATCCAGCCAGGAGCCGAAACGAGGCATTTCCAGTACTAAAGTCGTACTACAAGAGAGCACAATCCAGCCAGGAGCCGAAACGAGGCATTTCCAGTACTAAAGTTGTACTACGAGAGAGCACAATCCAGCCAGGAGCCGAAAGGAGGCATTTCCAGTACTAAAGTTGTACTACGAGAGAGCACAATCCAGCCAGGAGCTAGAGTTGTACTACGAGAGAGCACAATCCAGCCAGGAGCCGAAGCGAGGCATTTCCAGTACTAGAGTTGTACTACGAGAGAGCACAATCCAGCCAGGAGCCGAAAGGAGGCATTTCCAGTACTAAAGTTGTACTACGAGAGAGCACAATCCAGCCAGGAGCCGAAAGGAGGCATTTCCAGTACTAGAGTTGTACTACGAGAGAGCACAATCCAGCCAGGAGCCTACGAAAGCGATGCCGATTTCCAGTACCCCCCCAAGAGCCCTCCGAGAGCCTCCGGAAGACTCTTCGTAAGTGCAGGACCCCTTTGCGCGCGCCTGATCCCACAAGAGATTTCTCAAGAGCCCTCCAAGAGCCTCCGGAAGACTCTTCGTAAGTGCAGGACCCCTTTGCGCGCGCCTGATCCCACAAGAGCCCTCCAAGAGCCCTCCGAGAGCCTCCGGAAGACTCTTCGTAAGTGCAGGACCCCTTTGCGCGCGCCTGATCCCACAAGAGCCCTCCAAGAGCCCTCCGAGAGCCTCCGGAAGACTCTTCGTAAGTGCAGGACCCCTTTGCGCGCGCCTGATCCCACAAGAGCCCTCCAAGAGCCCTCCGAGAGCCTCCGGAAGACTCTTCGTAAGTGCAGGACCCCTTTGCGCGCGCCTGATCCCACAAGAGCCCTCCAAGAGCCCTCCGAGAGCCTCCGGAAGACTCTTCGTAAGTGCAGGACCCCTTTGCGCGCGCCTGATCCCACAAGAGCCCTCCAAGAGCCCTCCGAGAGCCTCCGGAAGACTCTTCGTAAGTGCAGGACCCCTTTGCGCGCGCCTGATCCCACAAGAGCCCTCCAAGAGCCCTCCGAGAGCCTCCGGAAGACTCTTCGTAAGTGCAGGACCCCTTTGCGCGCGCCTGATCCCACAAGAGCCCCCCAAGAGCCCTCCAAGAGCCTCCGGAAGACTTTTCGTAAGTGCAGGACCCCTTTGCGCGCGCCTGATCCCACAAGAGCCCCCCAAGAGCCCTCCAAGAGCCTCCGGAAGACTCTTCGTAAGTGCAGGACCCCTTTGCGCGCGCCTGATCCCACAAGAGCCCTCCGATTAAGGCAGACATGCCACAAGTGCCTCACACCTTTAACCAAATCGCACATTCCCCGAAGTGCGGCACAGCTCACTCGGGTCGTAGCAGTGGTGTTCCCCTCTCCCACATCCGGGTTACAGCATCGGTGCTCCCCGCTGACGACTACTCGCTCAGTGAAAACGTGGAGGGCAACATGGTGACTCCCCATGGCGACATCGCCGCATCCCAAGTTGAAGTGGTAGAGCTCCTTGGTTCGGGCTGTACCTTGTGGTCATCGGATACAAAATGTTTTGTATCGGGCTTCATCCCTGCTGCAAGGTGTCGTCCATTGACCCAACCGCTCCACAGTCACCATCTCCCACGGTACTTGTGGTTGCAGATCCACAGCGTCTGTCGGATGCCATGGCAAGCATGCAGGTACGAGGCTTCTTGTTCCAATCAATGCTGTAATGTAGGAGCATCGTGCGACAGGGGGGGGCATCCAAGGAAAAAGGGGGCGGCGTTGCAATCCTAATGTCTTGTTTCATGGAATACTTATTTTTGAGCCCACGAAACAACATCGGTGCTTTCGCCCTAGCAAGAGGCTGGGAAGGATGGGCAGTGCACTTCGGGAAACAGTCTCTTAGTGCCGCCCCCGGGGTCCACACCCACACGAATCGCCCACTGGGCCCAACATGTTGCCCCCATGTTGAAACACACCATCGTGAAATCGTCCGGCCTTGCACATCGCGGGTTCCACGGCGCCTTCCTGCCACCGAGTACAAGATGCCAAGGTGCAACTCGACGGCCGATGCCAGACAATGCTCACAGGAAACATGTGGTTTTGCTTGCTTTTTTGACGCACCAACCCAGCGGCATGCCGCGCGCCTTGGTTTTTTGCTTTTCCTTGTGCACGGCGCCTTGCTTTGGCCACGACGTCTCCAATAAACCTACATCTTCATTCGTGAAGGCTCAAGTTGTTGCTGGCATCAGACATTGAATTTAATTAGCAAGCAGAAGCTGCTTAAACTCACACACATCCGCTTGGGCCACGGCCCATCTGCTTGTTAAGTTTCTTTGCCATCTTTTTGGCCGCCTTACCGCCTTCTCATGTTTTGCCTGGACGGAGCATGTGCGCTTGGACTCAGCACCAAATGACTAGGAAGTTCCACGCAGCAGGCCTCCGCAGGAACTCGCGTTGCAGCACTTACTCGTTTCTCGTGGTCTTTCTTTGTTTACTTCAGCATCGTCTTTCGAGACCTTGCGGCGCCAGAGCGCGAGCTAGGGAATTATTGGTTCCAAAGGATGGTTTTGCTCCCGGAGGTTTGCCTAAGTGAATCCATTCCGTAAGGAGTTCCTCTAAACCCTAAATTAAGCCCGGGCGTCGGCGGGAGTCAGATGCCGCGAAAGGCGCTGGGCGCCAGCGGGAGGCCCAACGCAGCGCCTGCTGCAGCCAAGGGAGCTGAGCACTGTATGTTGCAGGCTTTCGGCTTTAGGCTTCAGCGGAGCAGCTTTGGGTTTAGAGCGTTTTTTTTTTTTTTAAGACCTCGTGTCTTTTGGGGATCCGCCAGACTAGAGCGTTTGGGGTTTAGGGTTTAGGACCCAGGGGCCGAGCGTTCTGCACCCAGTTCTGAGTTCGACTCAGCCATTTTTTGATGATGAAGATTTCTGGGAATCCATGCACTGCCAGAAAGCAAATTTGAGTAACCGTGAATGATTCCTTTCACCTACTGTGTTCGAGCTGTAAAAGACCGCACTGAAATCCAAAGTCGTTTTCAGCAACAGATGGCCCGGGCTCACTTTAAATTGTGCCGGAGCCAACACACGACAGTAAGACAGGAGCAGTACACAACTATATATAGGACAAAAACCAAAAGCAAACAACAATAGAATGTACGCCAAGCAAACTGCGCAGCACAACTTCAATCTCGCTGGCTTGTGCAAGCAAAGACTCGCAGCAAAGCGCACGCACGCGGCCTGAATCGTAAAAGCTCCTTGGAGCTTGTTGATCTCCTGCCGGCGTGAGCCAGCGAACCGGTACCGCACCACACGCGCAACGCGATTTCACGCGACCGAAAGCCTTAGCCCGATGTACTGGCGGGATTCAACCACCGGAACTTGCAATTGATTGCGCTGCACCGGACGATGCGGGCACACCGCCTCCACCGAAAAGGTTGTCATTTGGAGACCTGTGTGAGGCCAATGTATTGTCATTTACAATGGACGGACACGCAATGCCTCCGCCCAGATGGCTGTAGTTTCGAGACCAACGTCAGCCCAGTGCATAATTGATCGCACTTGCCAAGGACCCGGACATGCGTGCAACGCGGACAAGGTTGTCAATTTGGTACACGAAGCAATCGGACCGAACGCGGCTACGCGGAGCAGGAGAGGGCTGCCAAATCCGGATGATTTCATCCCTCCGCCGCTCGCTGCTGCGAACACGCAGGCCGGCCCCAAGGCACAATTGCGAACTTTCATGCCCTCTACTGAATTTTGGATGTCGGCACCCAGTCCGAAACAAATGGAAGAAGTCGCCTGAAAACTAGGAAGTCAAGCCGTGCCTCATGCACGTGAACCACGCCTGCCAAGCAGGAATGTGTGCTGCGATGAGTCCTCTACGCATGCCGGTGAAACGAGGTTGTATACTGTGAACCTGGCGATTCCTTGGGTTCTGGAATCAGACACTTGGTACTTACTTGTATCACGTAAGCAGTTTATGCACATCACCACATAGTGATTACAAATCTGTTGCGCATGGTCGTCCCCAGATTCCTCCTGTTTTGTTAACCTCACGCAAGCTCCGACAACTCAGAAGGTCAACAACATCATAACCATCCTCACCATCATCCACATCATCGCATCAACATCGTCACATCATGCCATCCAAATCACCTCCACGGAAAAATATGTCGCCTCGCGTTCGAAAACAATGTCAAACTTGCATGAGTTCGCGACTCAGGTAGCCTGAAACTTGGATGTGTGAAGGGTGGTCTTTCGAACTTTGTCGAATCAAGGAGGGCCATAGACGAGCAATCGGAGCCCGTGGGTTCGCAGCGGCCTGTTGCCTTCCCTGTCGGCCGGCTGCACCCTCGTCCGGCCGTCCTCATGACCGCACAAGGCGAGCCGGGTTCCACGAGTACCTTGTTCTCTTCGCTTTGGGGGGGACCGGTGCAGGGCGCACACCTGGAGTCGAGACGGGTTGGACGTCGGCAGGCACGGGTTGTCATCAACTTGGCACTCGGCACGGCGAAGCAATGGCATCCCACGAAACAGCCCCAGTAAGACTTGCGAAGGTTAAAGCCCAGAAGCGGCAACTACTCCCACAGTAGCTCGCAAAGCTGAAGTGCAACATGAAGCAATGGCAGTACGTTTTTGGATCCTAGCGACACTGGTCAAACCTGTTTCTGCAGTTTGACGGTGAAACATTCCGCACATGCTAGTGCCGTCGAGCTTCGTCTGGGCCTTCGCCCAAATAGACTTCGCTTCGAAACCAAACAAGGTCTCCTGTGCTGCATCACAAACCCTCATGAGCTTCACCCGACAAGTGCACACAATCAATTACTTCTAGTTTCAACACCAGCACTGAAAGGGTGAAAGCAGCTTTGAGCCAACATCCGCTTCAACAGCCGCGGGCTTAAACAAGTACTGTTTTCAGCGACTAAGTCGGTCCGGCTGTCACTGCCGTCCCTTGTGAGCTTTACCAGACTTGCTGCAGTGGCAAGCGGGATGCTGGCTTTCCACTCGGTCAGGGCGAGCACACTACACTTCATTGGTCAGTGACGGGCGGCCATCCTAGCACGCAGTCGTGGGGAAGGTCAAGCTACTGGCCGGAAGAATTGTGTTTACGTTTGATATACTCCTCAAAGCCCGGACCGATTTATCTCGGTGTGCGGCCAAACTTCATGACTTCTGAAGAGGGGCGGGCGCTCCTGTATCTGGCTGTGCCGGTGCCTGTCTGCATGTGCATGTGTACAGGCCGTACGTATGTGTTTGCATACCGGCAAGTGAAAAGATGTACATATACATACATATATATATATATATATGTTTATGTATGGATGGACAAACAGCCAACTAGGGCCGTCCTCACTGCCAAGCTTCTAAATGCACGGCGGCAGCTGGACATTCTTTGTTGTCCAACAGACCACCTGATAATTCTGCGCCGTTCCACCCCCGGGGGTTGCTCTCTGCGCTCGCCAATATATGCACCAACCTTGCACATTCTTCAGGCCTATAGGGATGTCATCAGCCCAGTGATGCAAGCATGGATGGAGGGATGGATGAATGCATGGACGGCAGCAGTGTACGTATGCACCCTTTAGATGGATGGATGGAACTGCGCATGCATGCTGTATGTACGTAGCGCATGCACGTATGTATGCATTATGTATGCATACCTGTACGTATGTGTGTGTGTGTGTATGTGTGCGCGCATGCGCATCTGTGTACGAATGTGTATGTAGGTAGGTATGCATGCAAGCATGCATGTGAGTATGTGTGTATCCCTATATTATGTATGCATGCATATATAAAAACAACCATAAGCGCATGTGTGTACATGTCTGTGTAGATGCACAGACACAAAAACATGCCAGCCAAAACACTTGACACCTTGTGCAGATGTCTGCAGTGAACACGCCCCGGCCATGCATGGACCCGTCACTCATCGCGACATTAAGACACCAGGTCAAGTGAATACAAGAATGTATGCATGCTATATGATAGGCATGTATGTGTGTCTGAATGTATGCGTGTGCATGTATGTATGTGTTTATGGATGGATGGATGGATGGATAGATGGATGGATAGATGGATGGATGGGTGGGCGGGTGGATGGGTGGATGGATGCATGGATGCATGTACTCATGCATGCACACAAAGGCATGTGCGTGCATGTGCATGTGTTTGTGTGAATGCACACATGCATGTTTGAAAACAGAACCAGTTAATGAAAACGATAATAAGAATAGAGAGACTGAGACTGGAGAGAAAGAGAATAGAGAATGAGAATGATAATCATGGTGATGAAGAAGGCAGTGATCATAATGAAGTGATGCTGATCGCGCCGACAAAGATGCTCTTGATCACACTGATGATGATGGTGAGGATGATGATGATGATGAGGATGATGGAGACATGCATACACACATAGACACATACTTACTTACTTGCATACATTAAATACGTACATACACTATATTATACTACATACAATCACGCATACATGCATACCTACGTACATACATACATACAGACATGCATACAGACATACACACATCCATGCATGCATGCATGCATGCATGCATACACACATCCATGCATATTGCATGCATGCATGCGTGCACACATACATATTCACTAGGGTGCTTGATTCCTCACCCGAACCGCAAACATCCGCAAACCCCGTGTCCTCTGTCATATTAGTTACCAGGCACACAGTAGGATCTCTGAAGGATCTCTGAGTAGCTTCTGACCAGGGTGTTCTGCTGGAGCTGCGCACTGTGAAAGCCATCGGAGCCAGTGACGTGTTCTGTCTCAGATCTTCCCTGTTTTCGGTACCATCAATGAAATCGCGGTCTGTCTGGTCTTGATGGTGTGGCCCCCTTACAAGTCTGCTCACAACCAGAGACATGCATGAGGAGATACAGCGAATGCAATGAGAAGGCAGTGTACGAGTTTGGCATGTGCAATTTCTCGGGGACCCGCAGATGAGTTTAGTCTTCCGTCCAATATCTCATGGTCGACAGAAGAACGTGTACAAGGCTCCAGAATTGAACTGAGAGATCTAAGCCTAAGCCGTCACTGCAGCCATCGTAAGGATGTTGCCATCAACGCCTGCCAGGTGACGAAGCAGATCGCTGTCGCACACGCTTTCTGTCAGAAAGCGACAAGCACGCATGATGTCATGGTGCAGCGGCGAGTTGCCTGTGGAAACATGCCTGAAAGATACGCTGAGAGAGCTCCTAGTTCCATGCTGCATGACTCGGATCCTTCCCGAAGAATCCAAGCTCAGCAGTGTGATGTCGCAACTCGTACTCAACTGCCCCTGCCCAGCTTTCCACGAAACAAAAGAAAGCTCAGTGTGCGGCAAAGCACATTGGTACTCCTGCCCACGGCTTTGGTGGAATCGGGTACCTCGTCTGATATGAAACTGGAAGCAGACTATTATTAGTTGCAAGTTTGGGAGCACCGCCGCTGAAAGGTGCTGAAACCGGACTTCACTGTGGAACCACACGGACTTCACACTCTGTCTGAACTCCAAACAAAATCTGTCTCGTCGAGAAAACGGATGTCACTGTCTGTTTGGATGCCTGACAGTACTCAGGAACCCCTTCCACAATCAAGATGTAAACGGAAGCCCACGATTCCAAGGAATGGCTCAGGCCCGTTCACGTTCACCCCAAGGCGCACCAAAAAGTGTGGCCGTGCCAGGCGCCTGGATTTTATGGCTTCTGGTGGCTGGCACTTTCGGTTCTGCTTTGGCGTGCGAACGTGCAGGAGAACTCTATGTGGGAAAACGGAGGGCTGCTTCCCGGCTGTCGTGGTGCACTTACGAGACTCATGGCAGCAAGCCGACCTGAATCTGAGGCCTCAAACAGAGACGCTGTGGGAGCTGATGCATCCGAACACAACTTCGAGACGACTCTGGGAGTGGATGGTTGGCAGCCCCTCCCGAAACGAAGAGCCTTCTGCGAAGGCAGTATTCACGGAGCCGCGGCCAACCTCAGTTTAACGAGACGATGGGCCGAGCTTTGCGAACTGCTCAGGCCGCTTCTTCCTGAAGACATGCCGCTTCATGCCAAAGTGCCCACCTGAGTCTATACTGTGAAACAAAAGCTGTGAAGGCCTGAGGCCGTGGCGCCGTGGCCAAAACACGTGCCAGGAAAGATCTGGGGCGTGATGAGAGAAGGTTGGAATCTTTCGGGAGGCTCTCGGTCTTTGGGCTTACACCCTGCCTGAACCTCCGGTGCGGGCTCACGAATGATGGACGTGAGTCACCACGTGACCGCCACTGCTGTGGTAAGTCACTGTGTGAGTGTGGTATGTCGCGCCCCCTCCGCCATGAATGTGCATGGCCGCAGCACCTCCGCCAGCAACGTGTCCACCAACCATGTGTCCACCAACCATGTGTCCACCACCGACAGCATGTCCACCAACCATGTGTCCAGCGACCATATGCCCGCCGACCATGTGTCCACCGCCACCATGTGTTACGGTGGTGTACGTGTGGTGGGTGACCACCGTGTGTCCCATTGCTGCACTAGCATCTCCGGGGCATCCAAAGTGGGCGTGAGCACAGCAGTAGGTCCTTAGGTCCAGCAGTGTGGAGCACTGCATATGAGACCAGCAAGGCAAACAACCTGTGACCAGTTTAGCTGAGCGGCTTCTTCGGCTCGGACCAACCCTGCATCCAGTTCACGCGGCCGACATTGCAGTCGAAGGGAAGGCTTGCGGGCCCTCCCACAGCACCTCCTCCCACAGACACCACCTGCCACGTCCAGTACCCGTTCACCTGCACAGTTGGTCGATGGCTCGAAAACAGCTCGGCCCCGGCCGAAGCGGTCAGAGGTTCCTGTACGGGTTCCCTCTATTCCCTACCTCTTCATCCCTCACCCCCCGCCCCGAAAAGTGGCACGCTGACCCCCCCTCCCCCAGGTCCTGCGGTGAAATCTCGCCTCCTCCCATTGTTTTAGGCTCTCTGTAGGGCAGTCCCACCCACCCGGGTTAGGGGTTTGGAGTCTAGGCCAAAAATTAAGATACTGAAAGTTACAAAGTATGGTGCTTCTAATTGTATGCAGAGGATTTGCGCAGAGGCAACCCCCTGTACAGTCTGACTGCTGGATTTTTGGCGCCTGCAAGATCTCGGCTCAAGAATCCTCTTCAGCAAAGCAACTTTTCACGGGGAGCGATGCAGACTCAGGATGCTGCTGAGACAAACACCTCCAACCAATTCGGCACACATGTGCAGCCGGGGCCGAGGCGGGCGACGCGAAGCATGTAAAACTACAAACCTAGTCAGCGCAACCCTTCAGATGCAAAAGCTAAACTTCGAGGGCGTCACTGAAAAATCGTCAGAGTTGACAGGCCCGTGAGAAAGGATTGATGTGTTTGGCCTTGTTGAGCTATGAAATCTATCAATCCTCGGCGCAAGAGCCCGGATCCGACTTAAGGAGCGTGCACCAAAACTCGCGCCAGAGCGACAAGTCGTGAGGTCAAGTCAGGTGATCAGAAGAAGACATGACTTCAAGCTTTTAGTGGGCAGTCTTCCTTGCAACGCAGGGTTTCCCGCATTCTTGCTTCCAGAGATGGAGCGCTGTTGCAGAGCTTCCTACTTATGCCCACCTAACACTAACAGCAGACCCAGAGGCAGGGTCCCAAGGAGGAAACCAGAGCTCCTGTTGGCTATGTTCCCTGCCTGGACATGCTTCCACATCATGCCAGCGCCCGGATCCACCGATGGTGGGTGCTCACCCTCACAGCCTTTGCCCTGGTTGTTGCAGCACCACTGCCTTGCAGAAGCTGCTTCGACCCGCTGCGTGAAACCCCTCCGGGCTACATGAATCGGACAAGACTTTGCGACAACGTCATGTGTCTTCAGCCACCGTGTGTTACTGGTCTGACAAAACCTGATGCGACCACTGTTTGCGTCAACGCCTTTCCGACCAGCCTTCTTCGGCGAGTACTTACTTTGCTACGTATAGCATCCTAGTGAAATACCTGGAAGTTCATACTTCAAGGGAGGATACGTTTTTGAGATGTGAACCAGACATTTGGTCTAGCAGCCGCTGTCAGATATCTGCGAGCGACTTCTTGCAAGATTAACAACTAAGACATGCTCAGGACGGCATGCTCAGACGCCAGAAACCTAGGCCTAAACCTCTACCGGGTGGTGTCCGGAAGGTCGGTCGGCAGTACAAACTCAGACCAGATCGCAAACAAAAACCCTCCCACACCCTTTCTCCGGGCGGCTTCTTTGCAGGTGACCAAGCCCTGAAGAAGTTGTTCAGTGCTGCATTGCAGTCGTAGGGATCGCTGGCGGAACCGTGCGCCACCTCGCTCGGAGGTATGGAAGGAGTGCGAGGTCTGCTGGGCTTCGCCAGCAAACTTAAAGAGCTTCCGGGACGGCGCAGTTTCCTCCACTGTTATGGGGATTGCGGAGGGGGGGGGGCGGAGTGGCAAAATTCGTGTGCTCCCGCTCCGTGTCCCACGGCTTGCGGCACACAAGCTGCGAGTACAGTTGTGGTGGCTTGCTGCAGCATCTGAGTCAGAATCTAACCGTCAACGGACAAAGCCTTTGAAAACATGCGTCTGTTAGACCGCTCTGTGTCTATAGGCCTTTCATCCAAGGAGTAGTGAGCCAGGCACAGCCATCTGAATCTTTACCACATCTCCCCGGATGGCCTGGCACCCAGCTGCCTCGACACTGCAGGCGCGGCAAACATCACACTCCACCTGCACCTCGCGCGAAGTGCGCTTTCAGTCTTCGGGCTTCCACCGGTCAGGTTTGGGCCGACTTGGAGGTGGCCGTGTTCGCAACAGTGGCAATTTCAGAGGTCTCGCGGATGATGAGTATACTCATGCACCAGCGCATCCATTGAACGCCCAGACCGTCCGGCACAAGGACCCAGCAGTCATAGTGAAATACTTACGCAAAGCATCCCTACATTACAAATGTCTTGTGTTGGCCTGCCAACCTGCCTCGCAAAGACCGATGCACGAGCATTCAACTAGTCGAGCCAGGTATCACGAGAGGATGGTAAAGTCGGTAACGTTACGATCACGAGCCGAGGCGACGACACTGGGAGGACAGCAGAACTTCGATTTGTGTGTGAAGCCGCTGCCTGGCTGTAGGCCAGTGCACACGCATTGTCGCGTCCGTCGAAGGTGTTCTCCTTCGTCCAGTCGACACGCTCTTGGCATGTGGACGTGTCGCCGTGGAGAGTGCCTCGGCTGCTCGCATTGACGACTGAAATCGTGCATTTCAGCAACAACCCTGCAACCGCAGAGTTCCCGCCGTCCCAGCCCAAGAGCAACGAGCCGGTTCCAAGACACAACTCCGGCGCAGACAGGGTGCAAGGTGCATCGCAGCCCAAAGGCGAGAGAGTGGTAACAGCGCCTCTCCGCATGTGCAAGACCGACACATCCATGTTTCGTCTTAGAACGATGGAAAAACAAGGGAAAGCATGCTGACCAGACAGAACCAGGCACATCCCTTCTGGAAGTTTCCGCAACACCATTCGCGGTGTTCACTGGACCTGGTATTGGTTGACATCGCAGCTGACGCTTCAGAGCCTGTGAACAAAGGCCCCCACCAGTCGTCGGACTCACCGTCACAGTGGTACGGCGCGCAGCCCTTATGCTCGTTCTCGCAACACCAGTCCTGGCAAGCGTGGGATTTCGGGCCGAAGGGATTGAGCCAGTCTACGCCATCCCGCACCGTCCTTCTTCGAGTTCGACCAACCATGAATCCAGTTGGAGAATCCGGCATCACAATCGTAAAGAGTCCCTGTGGCATGACCTCCAAGAGTTAAGAGCAATGAAAATCAGCATCGAGTGTTGCCTAGGACTGGCTTCTATATTGAAGATTAGATTATAGTATAGTGAATGATTTCTGTGCGCACAGCCAGCGCAGTCACGCACTCTGCATGTGCGCGCGCAGGCACAGGCACCACAATCAAAGCTACACATGATGCCAAATCCATTTGAGAAGCAGCATGCTGAAGAGTCCGTCACGAGCGAGACTGGTCTGATCAGTGCATGCATGAAGCAAAAGTACGGTAGTGAGTGTTGACGGAGCTGTGCACAGATGGAAGATCGATCGGCAGGATTGATAAGCTCAGGAGAGCGATGTGAGAGCAAGCAGAGCAGAAGCAAACATACCTGCCGAATACTGCATGTGCCTTCATGGTGATGGAGGACCAATGTTGCCTTCCCCTTGATGAATCCTTTCCATGTTCCCGGGCAGCCCAATTTCTCCTGGTGGCAGCACCACGTCTTCTTCTTCCTCGAAATGTGACAACAACGGGCCACTGCTTCTTGCTATTTCATGAAATCACATCTCGCCCGGAAAGTCGGAAAGCCTTAAATAAAGTTTCAAACGCCCAAGACTCGGAGACCAGCCGTAGTACCAGTTGGAGTATCCCGAGTTGCAATCAAAATCAAGGGAATGGACGTGCTTGTGGACCACGTCCGTGACATCCTTGTAGATAATCTGCGCGGGCATCACCACCTCGTGTCTTCTGCATACTGAAAGCAGGGGCTTGAATGCTACGCAGCATCGGCACCTTGCGCTTGACGTACTTGGTGTGGACTTCCTTAGTACTTTTCATCGGCATCTGAGCAGAAATTCTCTCCAGGCAGCAGGCACATCCCGGGTAGTGTAGCCTTGAAACTCCGCCCAGGACTCAGGACTTCAACTCTGGAACCCCTGAAACACATCTATCTGTCCACCCGTCGTGGATCTCCCACAAAACCCGGGTAGAGTTCAACGCCAAGGCGCGGTTTTGTTCTTGACAATGATATGAGTATGAGGGCAGCCGATCTGCTTCCTCCAACAGCAGTACAACCTGAGTCTCAGTTATCTGTTGCGAGGTTCTGCATCGAGCAGTTTCGGTCTCAGCTTAAGCGCCTAGGGTCTCCTCCACTAGTTGCACTTGTGAAGTTACTTCGTGCTCCGCATTGTCATCGGCTTGTCGCACCGGCCCACAGACATTGAAGGCGTCGCCAGGGCGGCTGCAGCAAAAGTAATCAAACATCAACAAAGAAAGAGCTGTTCGTACGATGAGTGGACAGGTAATCAGAACTAGACCGGAAGGAACCTCAGCTCGAACTTCTCTAGTCTTTCCAACATGTTCTTGATGCATGTAAGCCTATGTGACCGTATCTGATGAGCCTAACCCAAATATATTATGGCATAGTGGCATCGAGTTCGTGATCTATTTTGTAGCCGGGAGATCAATGTTGAAGAAGTTGTATGCAGCATCGTCTAGAGTAAACACAGACTGCCCAGCATAGCGTCTGGAGCACAGACTGCGGAGCCCGCAGTGCACAGTGCTGGCTCTCGCAAGGCAGTGCACGTTGTTAACCCTGAATGGTGTACGATCCCATTCACAGGCAGTGGTATTACTAGTAGCAGGCTTGAAGTATGAGCATTGGCGTCATTACATTAGCACTGGAACTCGCATCAGAACTACCATCGGCTGTAATTAAACTGGTATAGTTTCGTGGACAAGTGATATGGCAAGTAACCGCAATGATAAGACTACCGTGCTGAGTCTCAAGATCAGGTCAGCAACCGCTTGCTGTGGGACCACATTCCTTTCCTCAGATGTCTCTGAACTGACACCCCGACTCCAAGCGCAGCATCGAAGGCTTTGATACGTGCACAGCATGCACAGCATCCCAGGAGACATCTTTACAGAGAAAGAGGGCATCACAGGTAAGGCGTTCAATGTCCTCCGCTTTCCATCCTCTGCGGAGTTATGCGTGCCAGCATACATGTCCGCAACATATCCCGTTTACCAGCACAGAACATTCACGAGACGAACATGGAATGCACAATGCCAGAACCGGATTCCCCCCGAATGGACGAAAAGCCCGACACCCCAGAAAACGAAAGCCTGAAGATGCTCATATTTCGGCCAAGCTTCCAGTGGTGCATACCATCGTGGCAATCATAAGCCTCGGACATCACGTGCTTGGTCTCGATCACCACCTTCGGTTTGCTCTCCTGGTGCCGGTCTGAAGCAAATAACTGATGCTCGGGTTTGGTGGGGACAGGCCGGCTCTCCTTCTCCACGGGGTAATCGACATAGTGCACGACCGGCACAGGCTTTTTGATAACCTTGGTTTTGTGAATGATCTTCGTCTCCGGCTTGGGCACATCGTAGTGAATCACCTCCGAGAGCCAGAAAGTAGCGGCATCATGCTCAGCCACTCAGACTCAACCAGACCATGTTAAGGAAGTGAAAGCACCCTACAAAACGATGGACAAGGCAAGATGCGCACGAGACAACCGTAACCAGAAGGCTGCGATACTTCTATGTGATGCCAGAGAGGCCATGGTCAAGAGCATGATTACTAGTGCCGGTTCGACACCCAGTGAATGTGACCACCAACAACGGAAGAACACAGATCGTTTTCCAACATGCCCAGGCCGGAAGCTCCCAATGGCAACATGCTGATGCCATGACTGCCCCGAGTTCTTTGAGCGATTGTGGTTTGTTGGTGGTGCCGCGTGTGTGCCAAGGATTACCTTGCGCCGATTCACATCGTCCTAAGCTGTTCTTCTCCCCCTCCCCCCAGGATTGCTGTACCTCGTGTGTACGGAGTGTCCATCTTGTCCTCTGCCTTTGTGCTCAAAGTTTCTCGTTATCTATGCTTGCGAAAATTGCGACTACGACTACTGCCACTCACTGCTACTCCTATCGCTGCGACTCCTCTCCTGCTGGCCCAAGAGTCTCTCTTGGTCTGATCCGAACCGACTTGGCGAACCGTTAACCCGGCCTTGGTCACGGTTCGGGCTGGTGGGCCAGGCACGGGCACGGGTACCTCGGCGGCAAGGCTCAAGGCACCTGAAAGACAGACACTGTTGCCAGAGCTTCCGATCGAAGTCTCGAAGTCTAGACCCCTCTGCAGCAACCTCTGTCGAAAGCATGCACGGCTTGCAGGACCGAGATGCCTTGACATGGATCACCTGCGGGAAGGCTTTGAGAGCAGCATCGAAGGGGTTGCGAATGTCTTGGGATCAATCGTCTGTTCATCGATCTCGAGCGTTGGATAGCTATTTTTCTTCATTGTTTCCTACATCAGCACTTCAGGCCGCTGGCGAGGGGCTTCGGAGCTAACACCAAAACCTTCTGAACTAGATTTGCTGTGATTGTCAATCAAGGCCTATGCAGTTCACGGCGTGTCTTAAGACAGTAGTCCTGCGGGCTTTTGTTTATTCTGGATGCTGCCTCTCTCAGACCCCGGAAACCGAGAGCACCTTCCGCGGCTCTGGCTCTTCATGGTCGTGGATGGTGATGACCCTGCGCTTGGCCGCCACCGGCACTGCCTGTAGCCCGTGCAGAGTCGATGGAGTTCCCGACTCCACAGACACATGCAGTGGGTTTTTCATGGACTACAGTGCCTTGCTACTGGATGCCATGCGTGAAACAGCCAGCGTGCTTAAAGCTTCACCCTGTCCAAACAAGCAGTAGAAACCACGTCCAGAAGCTGCCTTGGTTGCATTGCGCAGTTGCGCAGCCCCTCCACTCTAAGACAAGCTGCGACTGTCTTGGCAACCTCGACAGGAACCTCTTTTTTGTGGACCACCGTGTGGTAATGATATTGCTTGACGTACTGGGTTGTGCAAGCCCGCTTGTACTTGTAGCAGCAGTATCGCTGCTTCTTCGTGTCCCACAACCTTGCATGTAGAAGGCAACTTTACCTATTTGGAAGATGCAAAGGAAATACAAGAAAAGGTTCTCAGCAGCAGCCAAGGAGCTTCTTGTAGTTCGAGTATCCACGAAAGCAGTCTTCGAGTGGCTTGGCTGGAATGACGACGGATTCGTAGTGCACCGGTCCAGCGACAGGGATGGGCTTCCGAATGACGTGGGTCTTGGTTTGCACATCATAGTAGTTCTTCTCGATGATGTGCTTCACTTCATGTCCGTCGTATCCGTGGAAGTGACTGACATAGTGGCCTTTGCTGGCAGGACCCATGATGTGGACATGGCCGTTAACACCGTCGCCATGAACATGAACGTAGTCGTGTCCGCCTCGGCCGTAGCCAATTCCGTTGTCCGCGTAGTACTTGCCGCCATAGCGCCCGCTGCCGTAAGAATACCGACCATCGGAGCCATTGCTGTAAGCGCCAAACCCTGTGGAATTAGCACCATCAGCGCCATAGTACATGTCCCCATAGTCTGCGGATCCATCACCATAAGCACCACCGTAGCGATACTCTGCAGCACCCCCTGCGGAACCATCACCATAAGCACCACCGGAGTACATGTGCCCATAATGATGATATTCTGCGGACCCATCACCATAAGCACCACCGGAGCGATACTCCGCAGAACCGTCCCCATAAGCACCGCCCCCGTAAGCACTGCCCTGGTATTCTGCACCACCACCACCAGCACCAGAGTACATGTGGCCGTAATGGTGGTATTCCGCGGAACCATCGCCACCAGCATCGGAGTACATATGTCCGTAGTGGTGGTATCCGGCGGAATCATCGCCACCAGCACCGGAGTACATGTGGCCGTAATGGTGGTATCCGGCGGAATCATCGCCACCAGTACCAGAGTACATGTGACCGTAATGGTGGTATTCCGCGGAACCATCGCCACCAGCATCGGAAGACATGTGTCCGTAATGGTGGTATCCTGCGGAATCATCACCACCAGCACCAGAGGACATGTGTCCATAATGGTGGTATACTACGGAACCATCACCACCACCAGCACCGGAGTACACGTGTCCGTGATGGTACAGATGTTCTGGCGGCAGCGAGGACTCATCATCACCAACCACGTGCTCAACATGATGAATGATATGGTGATGCTCGCCCAAGCGTCTGCCCGCGGGAGTCTCCTTGGATGAAGTGCGTGGGAAACTTATACGGCTTCAAACATCATGCCAGGTTTGCCGTAGTGCGAGCACTGCCTCTTGCCGGATGTTGGCTAGATTTTGCATCATGGCAGCATGAGCATTGCAGGGCCCAGCACATGTCGATGACCCGGTCATACAAACTTCGTCAGCACAGCCCCCCACATGTGTCCAGGTCCACAACATATCACAACAGAAGGTATCTTGGCCGTGAGATGGATACCGACACGGAATTTCCGAAAGATGCCGTACAGGCTTCCTACGAGCCCCATGAGATCTCAAAACGATGCTAGATGTTACAACCTGGAGCACGGCAAGAAAGAAGACGCACGAAGAGACTCAAATTTTCGGTTCACACATCGGCTGGTGTAAAGCTAACCAAGGCCAAGCGACGATGCCACCCGCTTCCATTCTTGCTGCATAGCCACCATACCCTCTGGGCCTTGGAGGCCAAAACCCCTTTCACGCTTCTCACGGCTTTGCTCCAGCCGAGGGCCTTCTGTGCAGGAAGGGCCAGCTGAACTTGTCACTCCAGACGCTCTTCTACATTCTTTCAAACGTGCGCAACCGGCTGCATTGATGAGAGCACAAAGTGGCAATACTCGCATCCATTTAGTCGGCCGAGATGCTGAAACTCGACCCAGCAGAACCTCAGCCGCTTTAGAATGACGGCTCACGAGCTTGCTGTGGAATGAAGTATGACAGCGTTCACGCCCGTCATGGTGGACATCCAAAACTACAGCAACGCTACCTATTTCCACATACAAGAATGTTCCTGCGAGGGCTGAGTAGCAGGGTGGCCACGCCCCCGAAGAGCAAGAGGATGGCCGAGGCCATCCTGGTCGAACGGCGCAAACAAGAGGAAAGTTGTGCACTGCGCGCATTTGTAGATGCAGGTATCTGTAAATATGGACCATTCAAGTTGTATATTTCATATCTAGGTAGACCTAGGTAAAGAAGATGGTTAGAAGGGGCATATGCAAAAACATGCAGACATACATACACATATATACAGACATACGTACATAGATAGTTACATACATACATACAGACAGACATACATGCATACATACGTGCATGCGTACATATACATACATCCATCCATCCATACATAGATACATACATATTACACAAGAATGCATGCATGCATAGATACATAAATGCAGACGCAAACACATACATACTAGAATGCTACAACAACGAAAATACTAAAATACAACAGACTTTCATCTATAGTTCTATAATTCTATAATGCTAGAATGCTGTCATGTGGCTGTAATACTGTAAGGCTATAATACTAAATAAAGTACGAAAATGCTCTGGTACCAAAATGCGACAATGCTGCAGTACTAGTATACTAGAATACTGTACGTGTCTACTTTACCACCATCAGACGATAACAAGATAATACCATAATGCTACACCACTGCACTACTATAATGCTGTGATACTGTAACTCAATCTTGTATTGCAATAGGATTAATAATAACACTCTGATGCTACAAAAATGTAACACGAATGCCATCCATACATACACTCATATGTACATAGTTACATATACACACATGCATACACACACATGTGTACATACGCATAAACACACCTATGTACACATACATACGCACAAACATACAAATGCACATACATATGCATACGTGCACATATGTAAACATGCGTATACATACATACACACTACATACCCACATACATACAGATTACATAAACACAACATTCATACGTATGAGTACATGTACAAATCCATAAACCTTTACCTAGACCTATACACATATACAACTAATTCAGAGATAGATGGATGGACAAGGGCCCAACCCCGGCACGACAGAGCTGGGGTTCCGGCCGGAGACCTGCAGCTTCAGGAACTCGTGGGATTTGCAGGCTTTAGCTGTCAGAGCTTCGATAACGTCATGTCATATTATATGGTCAGCTTAATCAGAGCTTCCATACTGTTAAATAAATATATATATATATATTACATATTGAGTTTAACTTCCACTACAACTCCAGTACGACCTAGCCATTACGACTCTCAGAGTGACAGTGCCCGCTACAGCTGCCGCTACAGACACGTTGCAAGGCTGGAGCATCTAGAATGCTGTAAGTGAATGAGGGCCTCGAGTATTTCAACTGTTGTATCAGAGATAATATGGGCCCCGCTACAGCTCACAGACTGGAAGATCGCCTGGAGATGAAGGCATACCGGCTAGATGCAAACTCACGCGGCCCAAGAAACATGAAGCCAGGCTTTTGATTTCGGATAGAAGTGCCGCGGACTCAACAACTGAGAACAGACCCTTACTGGCGAAGAACATTGGGCTACCTCCACCCTCCCCCCTTGTCCCCACCGGCAGTGCTCATCGTCCGCCGTGACCTTGGCTAGAGACCGGTGGGTCGTCGTCTGATTTCGTGCTCGGCGGAAGGGGTTTCCATCCGAGATACATCTGCAGCCTTGTGCGAGGCTGGAGAAGAACAGATGAAAGACTGTCAAAGCCGAAATGTCCGCGCTATCTCTAGAAGATGCCATCTTGTTCGGCACCTTAGCTCTGGCTTGCCTCTTAGCTCCTCGGTCTGGAATCTAGACTCTCGACCTCCAAAGCTCTGAAATTTGCGACTCGCTCCGCTCGTTGCTGTCAAAAGGCTCGGATGGCATGGCTGAGATCGGGCACGGTCTTTCTGACCTACTCCAAGCCTACTGGGCCTCCTTGACTTTCCTGGCAATCTTGCCGGCAGAAGCACAGAAAGCAGGCTTCGGCGATCCGACGCACAAGGTCATCCTGGCATGCTGGTGCAATGGCCAACAAACCGTGGCCCATCAAGTGGTCTTCTTCTGCGGGGCAGCAGTCCTAACGAAAGACCCGCTGAAATCTCAAGACCGTCTGGAGAACCTGGAAGGGGGTCCTTCTTCGTCGGAATCCTACAGCATAGGGAAGTCTGTGCTCCTCCTACGAGTGTCCACATTCGAACACTTCAGAGCGCTTTTCGTTGATGCTTTGCAGCCGAACAGCCTTTGAGGCGCTGCCTTCGCCTCTTTCGCCTTGAGAGACTATGTACAAGATGCCTGCAAGATGGCCTTGAGGCCTCTGGAGAAACGGCAGATCTGACGTGGCAAACTTTGGGATCACGATTTCATTCTTGGCTCTGCGCAAGCCTTATCCCTCCACGATTGCAGATATGCATTTCACAAGCCTTAATCCACCCTACAAATAGCAGTAAAGAGTGCTACAGGAGATCTCGTACATCTCTACATGGCGGTCGCAAACCCATCAGTACTTGCCGTGCTCGCCTTCCCTTTAGGACTGGACCACAGATGCTCCCGTAGCGAATTTGGTCGTGCGATCTCTAAAAGATCACCGGCAACCCCCAGCCCGCAAAACGGACCTCACCTTCCAAAATATCTGCAGGCGGCTCGGGGCATATGCTCATTTCCTGCAGCTTGCTTTCTCAGAGGCTTGGCAGCCGGTGTATGGTAGAGCGTGTCGGTGGCCGGCTTGGGGCTGCACAGTTGCAAAGCCGCGGGGAGATTTCTCAACGCCACCGGCCCTGCCACAGGATCCCAACATCTAAAGGCATTGAAAACGAAAACCGACAATCCTCTTTGGGACTTGATTAGACTGGTGGCTCAGTCGATCCACTGCGAAGTGCGCCTGCAGAGTGCAGCATGTCCCAAACCGGCTCTCCCGGGCATGCCCATGCCCTTGTGCACCAAGTAACGTGCGATGAATCTTCGATATCCCGAGACTTGGAGCCATCACAGCTCATGGATGCTGGGAATGCAGCTCTACAGCTGCGCCGGCGGCGGCCTGGCGGCAGCAGAATCTGACAAGCTAATGTCCTTGCCGTGACTCTCCGTGAGAAGCCTTAGCATCCCAACTCTGCCGGATCGGCCAGAAGTGTGTCGACACTTCGCGCCGGCTTCCGAACTCCTCTGGTGGATGAAGGCGAAGGCGACAGTGCCTGCAAATCGTCAGGGAGGCGGTGGAAGCTACAATCCAAATACGGTTGTACGGATTTGGGTTTCACGTTCAATCCTTCGGGCCTAGGCGAGGGTGCCGGCGGAGGAGTTTCCCGCCGGTGCAACTGGCCACTTGTTGGGTTCAAGCCTTGCTTCTACCAGGTGCTGCCGGCGCTGCTCGTCATAAACAGGAGGTCAGAGTAACCCTGAGCCCTCAACTGATCTCATCCCAACGAAGACATGGCAGCGTTACCCACATGCCCCAAACCTCCTACAAGTACCACGGACAAGTCAGTACCTAAGCCTTGCCATACCTCGGCAGTAAGATGTAACATCCCTTGCGCATAAGAAGTTTACCTTGCACCTGGTGTCCTCTTCTCGCTGAAGAGCTTTTTTGCATAGGATGCTGGCGTTAGATGCCGCAGGTCAATGACGACAAATCCCTGGTCAAGAGTCAAGAGCAACAGCCCACCCGACCGACGCCTTCCACCCTTGCTTTAGTGTCATGCTGCATCAGGCCATCACACACACCAAAACTCTGCAATCAACGCTTCGTGTCTTCAAGGCAGGAAACGGCCTCACACCGAGAGGACGAGCCTCACAGGCAACAAACCCGCGGTCAAGCAAGGGCGGCCCTTCCTAAAATGAGAGTTGGCAGAACATGTTGGACAGTGCCTCGTGGCTGAAATAGTGATTCCTTCGCAACAACCCAGGCCTCTGCGAATACCTGCCCTACCCGAACCCGCACGTCCCCAAAAACACAGAACTCCGAGAACGTGCTCTGCTCTGGATCCGCACCCTCTGCAAACCTACGACCTTGCACGACAACCCACCCCTAATGGCACCGATGCCGATGATGGCCCAGCTCCTGCTCGTCCTCACTACTCCTGCTGCGAAGACGAAAACAACGACGAGGACGAGTCCCGCAAGTGCAACACTGCCGGCATACCCTGGACTTCCTGTGAGCTCAGACGCGCGGTGAAGCTTGGTGCGGAGCCGTCGCTTTCCACTGCAACCTCCGCTACCTGCCGGGCATGCACAGATAAGTTCCACAGCGTCCGCTACAATTTTGGGCTCTATGGCTCTGAAGTTGAAGTCTGCAAAGCAGGGTGGGGTGAGCGGGTGTATGCACGACTGTAACACTCGTCGTCTTTGGGACCCACCGATGCAACTCATCAAACTCAGGGATACAAACATCTGTGCAAGGGCCGCAAATGGCCGCAACCTCTTGCATGGCAGCATGACTCGAGTTGCAGCATCCCGCCTGGCCCCATGACGCGTCCGTCTCGGGCGCAGGCGTTCCCACAGACCTTACACAGACAATCTCTTGGTCAGGGTCCCCCGCACGAGGACACTCAGAAGCCGCCCTCCATAAACCCCAAACCCGACGAACACCTCAAAGTACACCCCAAAGGCCATCAGAGTGCTTTGTCCACCAAAGACTCGTCGAAGACGCTGGGGCAAGGGCTGACTTCTTGGAGACTCTCCATCCTTGTTTCGATTGCATTGGGCCCAGGGGTGGTTATTACAAAGAATGATCGTGACAAGAAGCAGTATCAGCTGCTGCTGTTCCTGTCATCAATACTTGGCTGTAACAACTCCTTGCAAAAAAAATGCTATTCCAGACTCTACTAATGCCACTGGCATGAAATCATTATCCCAGTCATTAATGATCATCATGCTACTGCTCGCAGGAGCAGGAGCAGGAGCAGGAGCAGCAGCAGGAGCAGGAGCAGCAGCAGCTGTAGTAGCAGCAGCAGTAGCCGCAGGTCTACAGGTTTGTTGATAACTGGAAGTTGTTCTTATACTGGTGTCAGGCTGATGATACGCTGATACTCAGCTGTTGATGTTGCGTTCGGCTGCTCTCGACTTCGACCCGGCCCGGTTCAGAGCGGAGAACTTTCCCGAAGACTGTCCACCACTTACATGCACTCATGCGAAGATGGCAGAGAACAGGCGGTGGCATGTGCATTACACTACATTCCAGTGCACACTCCGCTAGACCAGACAAGACTAGACTATTACTCTACTCTACAGCACTATACTCGACCAGATATACACACTATGCTATATCGTACTATAGTACCAGAATATACCATAACAGACTATTTTACTGCAATATACAGTCGTATCCTACAATACACTGTAGCATACTATAGGCAATGGAGGACTGGAACCAAGGCGACGGCAACCACCGGCCGCGGCCGCCCGCCCAAGCTGCGTGGAGATCTGAAAGGCGCGGAATCGGTTTGGACCATGGATCACGGTGTTGAGGGATATGTTACAGTCAAGATCTCGGCGATGAACATGCAAGGGCAAGCATGAGGCCAGAACACACCGATGACAAAGAGAGGTCATGATAGTGCCAAATGTCCATAATCGAGACATGGACATCCAAAGGTCGGAAGGACCTCGACTGAGTACTATAGGATCCCTGGTCAAACATCAAGCCATAGCTCTCTGCTGAATCCGCAACGAGTAGGGCTCCCTGCGCGACTTCTCCATCTCCCAGGTAGACCACCGAGTTGCACCGCCGGCGTAGGAACGTCAGACTGCAACGGGCTGGGAGCTTCAACTTCTGGAAGCCCTTGCAGCACTGTTGGAGTCTGGGCTGGCACAGGAAATCCATGAGTTTATGGCAGTTACGCTACGCGTGTAGCTGCAGAGCACCCTTGCCCTTTCTAAGCTGCTTTGGCCCACGTGATGATTCCACCTCGCGGTGCGTACCGCCTCGCCATCCTCGCTGTTGGCCTCGCACTGTGGATTTGCGAGGCTTGAAACGAAATCACACCCCGGATGAGTCCCAAAGCCGTGTCCAAAACAGTGGGCACCCCGACTCGGCTACGGCCCGTTCGGCTGCGGGCCGAATCCGGGCGCGAGGCAGCGACCTGGACCAAGCTCTGCCACGTTCTCCTCTGTCTACGGCTCCAGTTCGAAGCGAGGGCCGTGGCCGACGCGGGTCGAGAGCGCGAGCCGTCGCCCTCCTCAGAGCAGACCATGTCTTTAGATCGAAAGAGAGTACAATATTCAAACGACTTGATGGGATGCTCTCTCAGTAGAAGGGAGGAGGCTGCATAGACATAGACTGCATCGCAGGAGTCCAAGCGAACTACATGTTAGTCGTTTCGGTGGGGGAGGCGAAACGCCACTCAACACTCTGAGTGCTGGGCGGACGAGCCCTCCCTGCCATCGCCACCGACCTCCTGCCATGCAAGTTGTGAGCTGTTGGCAACGGCGTTTGCTCTGTCTTGTCATGTCCGTTCACACTCCATCACGTGCTCACAAGCATTGTGCGGTGCTCCGGTGGCAGAAGCCAGGAGTGGCTAACCGGCTAACCGGTTCATCGAGCACGTCCAAGTCTGTCACAAAGTGTGGACTGGAGCTTAAATCAGACTGGGACAAAGATGTGCTCCGTCCTGAACCCAACGGAACCCAACTTCCATCATCAACAATCTCTGTTCTTGAAATGACCACAACAAATGGGTCCCCATGCTCATGAATGGCTCTACTGTGGACGGGTTTCTGAACTGAACATGGCTCCGCCTTCTTCGCCCGCTGCTCCCCATGCATCGGAGAAGGCGCGGGAGAGCTTCGCACCTCAGTGGATCGGTGTCCTCCTGACCTTTCAGGATGACAAGCCCCCAGCTAGCGAAGCTAAGCCTCTTCGAACCTGAAACTTCTCAAAACGCAAAATACTTCAGACCCCGAAGCCTGTGCCAAACAGAGTGCTTTGTCGAACTTCGCTCAGCACCCCCTGAAGTCGAAACCCGCAGCCACGATTGCAAGACGGCCTTGGCCAGAGACGTTTCACGCGACAGAGCCTGACCCACCACTTACGTGCGCTAGATTTCTCATATTTTGACACGGATTCCTCACTGAACGTTTGATAACTGGGCTGCGGCTATGGCCTTGCGGCTTGCGCCTTTCGATGTCGGCTTCATGCTGGAGTTTCAACACCCACACGGGGTCTTTCCCCCAAAGAAGAAAGGTCCAATGCAGTCTCGTCTAACCACTTCGCTGCTTCCACTCAAGTCCCTGATGGAGCTTCGATGTACTTGGGAGAAGATTGAAGTGCACTGTCGAAGGCCACTCGCATGGAGCACCGCCACAAAAGAGCAAAGGCTTGAACCTCAAGCCCCGAACTCCCTTCAGGATGCGCAGCGCCTCCACGAAGCGCTTTCGTGTGTACCAAGACCGTGCCGAGGGATAGTCGAAGGTTCCATCGTCGTTGACTGGCAGTTTGGGGGTTTTCAGCGGGGCGAATGCTTCTCAGATAGGATCATTTTTTGAGAAAGGCGCCTTGGTGCTTACTGTACTCCTCCACTCGTGCAAGCTCTGCATTCAGCGCTCTGTGACCGGGGAGGGGGGGGTGGTAGGCGGCCCGTCCCGGGCCTTCAAGCTGCGGCGATTCCAGGTCGCGTCTCCGGCCTCGCTTCGGCTTGGAAGTACGGTGGCTACCAGTCGTGGCCGTCGACACGGCTCAGAATCTAAGGTTTCTGCGTCCTGCTCGGAAGCGAACACCACACCTGCAGGGGAGGAGCGTGGCCTCTGGGCTCACTGGACTAGACAGAGTGACGTCTCCACAACCCAAACCCTCCGAGTCAGACTTTTGCTGTGAATCGAACTCTCGCTCTCACACGAATGGGGCCTGCGGTCAGGCCGCGTGACAGAGCGCACCGCTGCCACCGCCGGAGCCGGCGCCTTACTCTGCTTTGCTTGCCTAGACCTCCTCCTTGTCTTCCTGACTTGGGAACTTGGCATCAAGTCTGGGGGCCGCTGCTGCAGTGATGTCCCGGAACATCCGGGTGGCACGCGGCAAAGCCTTCGGCGGTGTTTCATCACCCCATGATTTTGAAGTGTGAAGCGATGCTGTGGCAACTTGAGGCTCTGCACGCTCGCAAAACCCACAGTGGCCTTTCCCGGTTAATTGATCCAGCATGTGGACTGGGCATTTAATTGCTATGAGTCTCAGCTGGCTCAGAGAGGACTTTAGCCGGCTGCCCGCCGCTCCCCAGAGGTCGGCCGCGTGGGCTCTGGCTTTGGCAGGCAAGAAGATGGCAGACTGAGGTTCTGGCCGTCGGGTTGTGCAGCCTCTTCGGCCTGAACACACGACATCGCTCGAGTTTTCAAGACCCTGTCGCAGCCGTGTGAAAAAGGGTGCAAACACCACGCCGCCGCCGCCGCCGCCCCCGCACAGACCCCACTGTGTTGCTTCTTCTACATTTGAATACCATCATTACATGCATTTGAGCCAGCTCATATTCCATTTATGCAATAAGAAGGTACGCCGTGCAACCCGCACGAGAATCAGCAACTATGATCAGAAGAACTGGGGGTATGCAAGCATGCCACATGACAATGATAGTCCGGATAGTTGCCTGTTCACACCCATCTGAACCAGGAGCCGCTTGTCGCCCGAGGCCGCAACCACTGCGGAAGCCACGGTGGCCTGCACAGGGACAGGAGAGGAATGCTGAGGGCTTGGAACTCAGGATTGAGACTCCACTGGCTTCGGGGGTGCAAGGATGCGGAGTGCCCGACTCAATGCTTGGAGCTTAAAAACAGGCGTCGGCTTTCCGAGTTAGCTGGAGGTACTGTATAAAATGCGTGGCAAGACAGGCCCCGCTTCTTCCCGCCTCATTTCCCGCCCAGGCACCGACCGGGGCGATGGGGACTCTGCAATCGCAGCCTCAAGGTCCTGAGAAAATGAATGCAAGTTGCAATCGGAGGGGTCATGCTGCATTTTCCACCCAAACGAGAGGAGATGTCTTCGATAAAACATCGGCACATATTACCTTCATTCTTCAGATCTTGTGTCAAAATGCCCGAGCAAAAGCAAACCCCCGATCTGCTTGAGAGGGTCCTCAGTCACCAGTCGCTCGGACTGCTTGGTTTCCACCCTGAGAGGGCTTGCCGGCATGTGTCAAGCGGGGTGTTGGGAATGCCCAGCACATGCAGTCGGTCACATAGCTTAAGAAGTCTTCGAATGCACCTCCTGTCTGTAATCTTTCGAAAAGTGATTCAAACTGAACCTCGCGCACGTGAACATGCTCGCAGAGCCACCAGGGTGTCGTCTCGCAGTCGGAGTCGGTGCCCGCCGAGCTTGCAGAAACCTGACCTTGGCCAGGCCGGGGCCGGTGAGGGGCCAGGGCTTGCCGAGGGGGGGGGCGGGCCCGAGGCCGGCGGGCGATCCTGAGCATTTCTCCAAGCCAATGCACTACAGTAGCTCAGTCCCTTGGAGCCGGCCACATTCGGTTTACCCATCTTCCTGGCGAAATGTCCGATACGAACCAACCAACCAACCCACCAAGCAAGCAAGCAATCAATCAGCCAGCCACCCACCCAAGCACTCACTAAGTCAATCAATCAATCAATCAATCAATCAATCAATCAAGTCAAGTCAAGTCAAGTCAAATCATGTCACTTTCATTCAATTCAACTCAATTCAAGTCATTCATTCATTCAGTCAGTCAGTGCACATGCACTAGTACAGGGGTGCAGGTGTACATGCAAGTGTCCATGACTGAATATCTGCTGTGAGTTTACGGCCTGCACCACTCAGTACTGTATTCTGCGGGTATGCAGCCGAAAAACACACTGGCTGTCTGGCTGACCGGCTGCTACGCAAGTGGTTTGGAAAGCGATCGAGCGAGCACGTAAGAGCAAGAGCGAGCGGGAGCACACCCATATCAATAGAACAGTTACGGCAATAAAACATTGCAGACCAATTTCGTTGCAGACTGCCGGTCGGTGAGCACACCGTGCAAACTGTTGTTGTTGCAACCCAGTTTCACTGTCTATGCAGGAGCCCGGGGACTGTCGGCGTCGTTTCGGGAAGATGTGGGTCCTGGAGCTCTTGGTAGAACGACTAAGCTCTGCATCGAAGCTGTGTTGCTGCTCGCGGCGAGGCTAGCATACCCCTGCTTAGCTAATGTCTTCAAGAGTGCGTTTGCGTGCCTGCGTCTTGATCCAAGGACCATGCGATTCATGGTCGGCTGCGTGGCGAAGGAACGATGGCCCACGGCCTGCGAAGTTTCACTCGTTTCCTGATCTAGTTGATGCGGTGCGGAAATTCTTTCTGTGATGGTGATGGTGGCGACCGGAGTGGCCAGATGCGGTGGGGGCGGTGGTGGTGGTGGTGGTGGTTGGTGGTAGTGGTGGTAGTGGTGGTAGTGGTGGTAGTGGTGGTAGTGGTGGTAGTGGTGGTAGTGGTGGTAGTGGTGGTAGTGGTGGTAGTGGTGGTAGTGGTGGTAGTGGTGGTAGTGGTGGTAGTGGTGGTAGTGGGGGTTGGTGGTAGTGGTGGTAGTGGTGGTAGTGGTGGTAGTGGTGGTAGTGGTGGTAGTGGTGGTAGTGGTGGTAGTGGTGGTAGTGGTGGTAGTGGTGGTAGTGGTGGTAGTGGTGGTAGTGGTGGTAGTGGTGGTAGTGGGGGTAGGGGTGGGGATGCTGCTATTGCACCTAAGGTATATCAGTCACACGAGTTGCAATGCTCCGAAAGGGTGCGCATCGTGCGGCCCAGTGCAAATTCACTTTTTGCCTGGCCGTGCAGGATTCGAAGACGGCCCTTTGCGCTCCAAAGGGAAGTCGCTGTGTCTCAAACGTCCGAAAACGAAATGCACAACCATTGTCAGCCTCAAGGATCCGAAAGGATGCAGCATTGAAAGTATTGAGACGCAGCCAGAGAAATTCATCGTACAGGGAAACAGCAACAAGTCGGCCTCCGACAGAGGCTTGGTTTCAGCCTTTCCAGCCCATGTTGAGCTTACCAAGGTCTTGCCATCGTGGCAGAAGCTCAGGGTCAAATTCTGAGTCTCTCTCACGGGCAGTGACTTTGCACTTCGCCAATTCGCCGTCGCTCTCCCGGCAATGTCGATAGGCAGCTCTTGAAACTTGCCGAGAGACCGCTGCGTCTCGAGCTTTGCCGGGCTCCGATTCTCCACAAGGCCCGCGACTCTCTAGTCCAAACAGGACCGCAGAACACCTTGTCACCAAGTCTAAACCGAAGGCCGACGTGAATCAGCAAAAACAGATCTTGGACCTTGGACAAGAAGAGACAGCATGCGCATAGATGTGTCCCAGTCAGCCAGCGATGGGAAGCGACTACATCAACAGTGTCCTACCAAGCATGCGACTCCCGAAACATTAATTCGAAAAGAAGAGTGCCGGCTTTGAAAATGCGACGTGCAACGGACCCTCGGGACAAACTTCTCAGAGCAACGAACCCTCTAGACTCTAGCTGGAACCTCAGCTTTGGGTCTCGGGCCTTCGTCTCTGAGAGCCCTTCGCTGCCAGAGCTTTTCGCGTTGTCTCTGCCTACCAACCCTCAGGATGCTGATTTGCGATGGTCCGCGCGACCTCAAACTCCGCCTGCACCTGCGATTCTGGCTCACTGTCCGGCCCGTCGTCGGGTATGAGGGCTCCACAGGGCGGCTCATGACAAACACAGATCTTCTGTTGATCACAGAGATGATCCAAGAATCCTTACGCAGCTGCTCCCGTTGGGCCTTTGCCCCACAGTTGGGGCAGACGGAGTCCTGGACTCAGAGCTTGGACTCGGCACCCTGGGAACTCAAGACGGCAAGACGGCTCTTCGGTGAAAACGAGCTCCTGGAGTCCAGAAGAACAACGTGGACCTGATGCAATCGGAGGCTCTTCGAAGCATGCCCAGGGTGGATGCCTTCACGTCCCAAGGCCCTCTTGCTAGAACTTGGTGGGATCGGCCCGAGAACCAGGCAGAGTCGGCGCGCAACCCCGCGGCTTACCTCCAAGAAAGCGCTAAGGATGTCCCAATGAGAAGATTGGCACCGGAGCTTTCCTCTTGAAACACGTTGGAACGGAACAGAAGTGGCACACCTGTCTCAACAGCGCTGTATGCGTGCCTTTGGCCGCTGGGGCGCAGCGTGCTCCTCGGCATCAGGGAACTGCCAAGCAGAACAACGGACAACTGAAAGGCCAGCTGCAAGCCTCTGCCACAACATACTGCAATGCAGTGTCTGTTTTAGTAGGTCTCGGGGCCATTACACCTTGGTGCTGATGCCTTGTAAGGTCCGATCAACAACTCCCATGTTGCTAGAGCGCGATGCATTTGACCAGCATTGAAACCGAAAGAAACTGGTCGGCAACCGTCACAACTGTGTGTTACCAAAGATGCCTGGGTGCCTGACTAGTGTGGCTGGCGGCCGCCGTAGAAACAGCGGGCTGCATTTGGGGTCCTGTTCCAGCAAGGCTTTCTGATGCCAGAAGCAACGACCTGCTAGTTTTTTAGATCCAAGATCCGTTACAGTCTTGCTGAAGAGTTTAGGTTCCGATGTGCCCCAGCTTTAAGACAATGGAGTCCTTGTTTCAGATGCTTAGTAGAATAGGTTATGTTGCATTCTGTTAAACAGCTATACCCGGCTATAGCTTATGTTTGAAACGAACAGCTGTACAATGGCAGAGATGTGCTTGTTTCTGGATCCACTTGCGCACGCCGCCTTTATAGTACCTTCTCTTTTTATCTCCTGCCTTATTACGGAGAACTTGACGTGCTTGTATCATCAGGCCTGTCTGATTACACACCCGAGACGGCCAAAACCTTCTGCCGAGACCCCAACACCCCAATCCTAAAGCTCTCAGCCCCTAAGGGCCTTGGATCCTGAAACCTTGGATCCTGAAGCCCCAAACCCTGACCACCTACACCCCTGGCCGTAAGCCCTAATAAACACCTAGACCTGAGGCCCGGAATCCCAAGCTGTGGAGGTTGCCTGATGGGAGTTCGGATCCGGCTTAAACTTCTCGTAGAGCTCGGCAAATCCTGGTCGAAGAGGTCTCAGGGCTTTCCACCTTGCCCGAAATTACCTCCCATTCTTGGTGCCATGTTAGAGAGCGTCATGTCTTTGCTGCCCTATTGCCGTACGGATTGCAGGAGGGAATGCTGCGTGGGCTTGAAACGAAGAGAGGGGGCTGGTTGTCATCCGGACAATCAGCAGACAAAGCGTGTAGGAGCAGAGAGGAAGGCTCCAGCTGGGCACTTTGCTGATGAAGTTTCTACTTTCACTCAGCATACGAGCGCCCTCTCAGGCACCCTGCAGGCTCCTTGGATGGGCGACGCGTGCACGTGCAAGGCCTTGCCTTGCTCAGGGACGCGAACGGACCGGTGCCGTAGTCCCTACATTCCCTACATTGGCCCTACATGCCCAGCCCTTGTTGAACTTCAACGAAAGACCTCGCAGCGGCTTGGGACAGAACAGCAGCTTTTCTGTTCGCCTGGTGTGTGGGGACCTCAAAAAAGCCACAAGCCCAACGAAGCACCAGCCTTGTACCGGAGCCACTCTCAGAAAGGTTCCGTTGAACTCCTTCAATGCAAGCTACCCCTAGGCTTCAAGGCTGCGAGTTACAAAGTTCAAACCTGCAAAACAGCTGTTGGGGTTTGACACAGTCATGCCTGCTGAAGACGAAATGCGTAGCGGGTTCGCACCACAACTCTGAAAACACTCTGCCGATTCCAGATCGCTAAGAATGCAAAAAATGTGCCAAGATGGCAAACAACTCTCCCTCTGTCAGAAGCTTTGACGGGTCCCTGTAGAAGTCTCGGGCGACGCTGGGGCGCAAGAAGCTGACCAGGCCAAAGCCTGCCCAGCGAGCTTGCACAGCAGACCCATGGATGCGCGATGTGCATTATAAGGATACACCCAGAGGGAGAGATAGACAGATAGCTAGAGAATCAGACGGATAAAAGACGAAGATAATTAGGTGGAACGAACGGGTAGATGGATACAGTATACGTGATAGCCAGTTGGAGCATCCACCAAACATGATCAGAGACATCTTGGGGCCAGAATGCAGACAAGGTGTGATGGACTCGATCTCTCTGCGTGAGTGCATGCGTGTGCGTGTGCGTATGCGTGTGCGTGCGCGTGCGCGTGCGCGTGCGCGTGCGCGTGCGCGTGCGCGTGCGCGTGCGTGCGCGTGCGCGTGCGCGTGCGTGTGCGCGTGCGCGTGCGCGTGCGCGTGCCTGTGCGTGCGCGTGCCTGTGCGTGTGCGCGCGAGTGCGGATACATATATGGGTGCGGGTGCAGGTGCGGGTGTGGGTGCCGGTGTGGGTGCGGGTGCGGGTGCGCCTGGGTGTGTGGGTGTGTGGGTGTGTGGGTGCGTGGGTGCGTGGGTGCGTGGGTGCGCGGGTGCGTGGGTGCGTGGGTGTGTGGGTGTGTGGGTGCGTGGGTGCGTGGGTGCGTGGGTGCGTGGGTGCGTGGGTGCGTGGGTGAGAGAGAGAGAGAGAGAGAGAGAGAGAGAGAGAGAGAGAAAGAGAGAGAGAGAGAGGGAGAGAGAGCGAACCGCATGGGAGCAGAGGGTCACTCCTTCGATTTCTCTTTTCAAGCATCAACAAATCCAAACAGTCGGGCACATGACTGCAGGGCAGCGTGGCACTTGCCTGCAAGGCCGCCCCTTTAGGTGCCAAGAATAGTGTCTGGACAGGGTGGTGTCCTGAGTAGACAACAACATACAACAATATTCTTTTCTCCTGACCTTTGCTTTGTTTTGCTTTGCTCTGGGGTGTGGGGGGGGCAGGCAGTCCCTAGCCCCCGCTCCTGGGAGCGGCCCCATCCCGTCATTTTGACAGGGTGGGCTTGGCTGTACCAGCGGTTTTGTAGGTATCTGGTGCCCATTTAGGTTGCCAATTACAAGGAGAATCTCTCCTCTTCTCTTTTCTTCTGCCGAATCCATCAGTGTCCGCGTGGGCGTGGGCGTGGGTGTGGGCGTGTGCGTGTGCGTGTGCGTGCGGGTGTGAGTGTGGGTGTGGGTGTGGCTGTGACTGTGGGTGTGAGTGTGGGAGTGGGTGTGGGTGTGGGTACGTGTATAAATAATCTATGTGTATAGATATATACATACAAATTTGTATACATACATATGTATATATGTATGTGTGTGAGTCTGTATATACAGACATACATACATCCATGCATGCATGCACATACGTACATAGATACATACATACGTACATACATACATACATGTCATACATACATGCCTATGTACATACGTGTGTATATATATATATATATATATATATATATACATGCATACATGCGTATACATATACATATACAAATGTATACCAAGAAGCAGAAGTAACAAATTGTGACAGAATACATAGACTCACTGCATGACCGGAGATGCCGAGAAGACAAGACGACACGAAGGTAGAGTGTTTGTGTGTGCTGTTTGTGCTTGTTTGCCGTTGCTGCGGGTTCCTGAGCGAAACCCCCTCCGAAGCGACAGCAACAAAAACACACTTGAGCACGCAAACCCGCAGCAATGGCAAAACAATGTTCTCCGTGAGTAACTGAAAAAATAGTTGAAAACACACACACACACACACACACACACACACACACCTTTATCGCAGCCACAGCAGAAATCAAACTAACACCCGCCCCCCACCACTACTGCCCACAGCAGCAGCAGTAGCAGCTCAACAGCAACAAAAACACGTTGTGGGTCCTGCAGGGTGCTTTTTCTTCAGAATAGGACGTGAGGGCGGTGTGCATTTGCGAGAGTCGTATTTTGGATGAGTTTTGGTGATTCGTAATATTCTTACATCGCACGTTGAATTCAAGATCTTATGTAGGAGCCAAGTTTCAGACGTGAAGTTGTGTTATGGAAGACTGGTCTGGGATATCGAGCAGGCTTTGTGATGTGATGGACTTTCAATACAGGTTCTGTGGGTCGAGGACCAAAGCCATGGCTTCTATGGTGTCTTAGATGCCGCGGGGGGGGGGGGGTGGGGGTGGGGGGTGGCAACAACAAAAACTTAAAAGACAGAAGTTTTTGTTTTTGCCCCTCAGAATAGGCCGTGAGGTCTTTGCTGTGGGTGTGGGGAGTGCTTCCACTTTACTTTTAGAACCCCGGCATGGATGCATACCTGTACACAGGAGCATGTATTTACGTACATACGTATGTATGTATATATGTACATATGTATGCATGCATGTCGATCTGAGATCTCAGCATGATAAGAGCCGGAAGGAACACGTAAGCCTTTAGCCTTCTCGAGTACACAGGGCAGACACGTGCAACCTCGGTTTCGTACATGACATCGATAGACTTGAGGAGTCTCCAACTGTGCCTGCAAAACCTCTCACGCAAAGCTGTCTGCCGCCAGCCAGTCCGCCTTCGTTGACACCCTCTGCTGGGTCATTGGGCAGGTACAAGAAGTCCTGTGCAGCTGAACGACACCAAACCCATCGTCCAAATGAATTGGAGCGCGATGTCGAAAATGACTGAATTCTGAAGTGAACGCACTCCGATCGAACGCACAAGCCATTGGTTGTTCCACAAGAACGCCCCCGTGTGCTCACAACCTGCCATGAACGCATTGTCTGAAAATGCACAAGACGAACACGGAGGGATGCAGTGAGACATTAAGAGTCCAGGGATACATGGCCAAGGGCAGGTAAGCATGAAACAGCCAAAACACCCCAACCTGGGCAGCACAGCAGCACCTGTGTACTTGTATAGCCCCTGAATTTCCAATTGTTAAACCTCCCTACACCCTCTCTGCCATATGCTGCACTCTGAAGCACTACCCACGACTCGGGCATGAGAAAACTCAACGAGCAGGCGGAAGCTGTGCCCGGGTTTACTCCAGATCCCGCGGCAGCGAAACCCTCACAATTCGAAAGACAAGCGGGGCTCGGACGAACTTCCGAGTGAAGCCTCTCTTCTGCACCTCTTGGGACTTGGGCTTCGCTATGGGTTCGGGCAACCTCCTGAGCTTTGGTGTGGTTTCTCGAATGCATAACACCTGGGCCCTGTTTGTTTCCGAAGCTTGACGCTACTGCTTTGGGCTCTGGCTCAACCTCCACGTCTTCTTCTTGCAAATAAGTCTTCGGTTTCTCACGTGTCACAGGGGCCCCCAAGTTTGGTGAGCAGCTAGTCGTGTGTCCACATTAGGCGCATGACATTCCACTTACGAGGCAACTCAAAACCATTGCCCCGGAACGTCAGATTGTGGGAATTCTGTATCAACAAAGTGCAAGTCCCTTGAAGAAGGGAGGAGTCTAGCTTGCAAACGCATGCGCATCAGGCCGATAGCGGCTTTGGGGAGAGGGGGACATGTTGTGGAGTTGTGACTTTAATTTAAGCGGTCTGAGCTACGGATGGGAGAGGAGAGCTTCCTGCCGCTTCGAAAGACGGTTCTCAAGTAGCTCTTCGTGGGTGCGCTTGCTAGTGGAACCCTGGGCTCTCCAGGCTCTGCATTGTCAAACATTGTCAATGGGGGTACTAAGGATGGTTTCGGAAAACCTCACCGGGCAGAGGGGCTAAGTTCTGATTTCTAGGGCTCGGGGTTAAAAGCAAGCCTCTTCCAGGAACTGCAACTGGCTGACGCAGCGAGGGATATTGTCAACGATCACGGAGACAGCCTCGAAGCTGCCGCGCTGGGCTGAGGGGCTGCAGAATGATCAGGTTTGATGATGTTAAACTCTTAGATGAGACACTGTCACCCTCGTCTTGGGAGGAGCATTATACGGAACCTTGAGGAGCGACCTTCACGGTGACTCCTTTTTGGCTCGTAGGGACCAGGTTCTACGAGGTACAAACATAAAGAGAACGGCGGTGAAGAAATCTGCGCTGGACTTGGCTCCCACATCCTCAACTTCTGGAAATGCTATCAAACCGAACCCCCGCCAAGACAGTCCCGGCAGGGCAACCTTTGTTCCGCCGCGACCACACATCCGAAGATGGTGGATAAGGGTCTTGCGTTTAAAGGCGCTGTGCTGCTGCGGGCACGATAACCAGGCCGGACGGATAGCAGGCTCTGCTCTGCTCCACCGGTTCTCCGACATGCGAAGCCCTTGGACTGAGCGCCAGGTCGGCTTAGATCACAATGCGGCCCTGATTTATGCACGTTGTCTGGAGCTGGAGAAATTACAATATGAAGTCCAGGACTTGCTGATATCACGCAGGACGGGAAAGACGCAGTCTGCTCTGGCCGATGGCTTTACTGCGTGACGTGTGGCTCTCTCTTTGAGTGCATCTTGCAGGTGCCCACGAAGCCATTACCAAGACCATAAACCCGGCTGCTGCATGAGTACTGAGACACTAAGAGACCCGGAAGCCTGTTTTGCAAAAACAGCAGCTTGTTGCGCGTAACACAACAAGCAAGCCCTGCCCTTAATCAGAGTACATCACCGTGCATGTCCACAGCCTCGAGACCAGCAAGATGAATGCGTCAAAACCACTCCCTCGCACTACCGGTTTCGAAAGCTCGGGTTCTGACGCCAGCTTCGTGCAATGTCGAGCAACTTTCTATACCCGGCGAACATTCCAAGTCTTGATACCCTTGGGCATTTACTGTCGACGGCTGAGGGGGCGTTGAGGGCTGAGGGGGCGTCGAGGGCTGAGGGGCCGGGCCGGCGTTGAGGCTTGACGGCCCTGAGCAGTGCACGTGTCGCGGTCTCGCGTGCCAAATTCAAGGGAGCTAAGTCAGAGTGGCGGCATGCAGTTGCTGAAACATGTAAGAACCCGTTGTTCAAGGAAATGCGGCTTAAAACCAAATGCTTCTGAGCCGAAAACAAGCCGCTTTTTGCAGTCCCTCCACTCTTAAGTTGTTGACAAATCCAAACAAGATGCATTCAGGTGACCGACAGGAAAATAATTGGTGTTGCCGGCTGCTTTCGCAGCGCTGCCGCGCAAGGGCCCAGCCGAGCGTGAAAGAATACAGAAGCCAGGAACAAAGTTTCTAACTGCAGATGAAAGTTTGCTACTGTACATCTGAAAGCTGGTTGACCCATTGCATCGGAGAATCAATTCAAAGAAACGGCTGCATGAGGCTTCGAAAGCTGCAGCCTAGGGCGAGAATGTGTTAAGTTTGAGGCCCGGAATGCCAGTGTCTCATTGGCGGCAGGTTCCTGCAGCTTTCATGAAGGTTCTCCTGCATTCGCGCACGTCTCTAAATAAAAAGTCTAACAATCAGCCAGCACTCCTTTTTCAGAAGCTTTTGCTGATGAAAAGTCTTAAAGTCCAAGATGTTGTGTCTGCGAAGCCAAGACGGAGTGTCAAAGTCTTGCCGCCCCATCTCCCAGACGGCGCGAAGGTAAAGAAGGCTGCACGAGAAGGGCATAGATCCGAGGCAGTGCATGTAGGGAGCAGCAACTTGCGAGACTCTCTGTGCAAATCCTGTTCAAGGCGGCCGCTCTCCATCTCCCACTGACTTGGATCCCTTAAAGACACCCATTCCCGGCAGAAACAGCCACTTCCACTTCGGGAGAAGATGGGAGAAGGAAAACCATGCGGGCCACTGGGCCACTACTCAGCCCTCCATCTGCCGGATTGCCTCCCGGAGGCCCATGGTTTTCCTGAGTCATCGAAAGCTTACAGGCGATTTGAAGCCAAGGAAGAAGATGAAGGTTCATGGGCTCAGGGTTCAGGTGTTTGGTGATGGCGGGGATACACGAACAAATGGCGCAGGCAACACAGCCAGCCATGCAACGAGAACCGTTGAGACCATCGTGGCAACCGGCTTTGTGATGATTGTACCGTAACGGGAATGCCATGTACAAGAGCAGCCCTGTACTAGCACGATGATAACAACAAGGGCTCGCGAAGTCTCCACAAACCTACGAATTCACCAGGAGACAGAGTATCTGCCGACACTAGTGGCAACAAGCCAACGCAAAAGACCATCGTCGTAGCAAAGAAAAGAGTAGACGGGCTTTAGGGTAAGAATGACAATGCAAGCGATGATGACGAACATGGCAAGGAAACTAAGAATACCAAAAGATTAAACTAAACATCCAAGACACAAAAGAAGATAAGAACACCGCTTGCTCCAAGAACAGAGAACTGGAATAAGAACCGCAGATACACGAGCAGCACGAAGGACGACAGCAAGAGAAGTGAAAACAGGATGCATGTTGGAAAGGATGATCGTTTGCAGATACAGAACAGAGAACCACCCATCTCGTGTCTCCAGCAAAGCTTCACTTGCAGCTCCATGGTCTGAAAGACCTTGGCTCTAGGGCTTTCGGGACAGCATGAGCTGATGCAAGACTTGGATAGCCAAAACAGTGCTGCTTTTTTCTGGATAAGATGTGAACATCGCATCGCACGAAAGCGGCTGCCCGCCCAACACTAGACAAGTGAATCCAAGACCAAGAATATCGCCTGCATCCAGTGAGCTACCAGTGCTCCTGCAACGTCAATTCCCAAACCCTCCACCCCACCAAAGGCAACTCTTAGCATCGAAGCACGTACGTCCGCAACTCTGCGTCAACACGGATATCTATGACAAACTCCGCCCCGATTCGGCTTCTTAGTCGAAGCTTGTCGGCCTACTAGAACTGGGTTTACTTTCAATACCGGCGATACTCTGCCTGCCAGAAATGCTGGTCATACTGTTCCGAGTGTCTCTGCTACTGCAGTATTGACTTGTTGCTCGTTGCTTCCTGGATTCCTGTTCTAAAACCCATGCTGTCTTACGCTGTCTCTCTCCTCTTCCTCCTTTTGACCTCCGACCACAACCCCGACTTGGCGGGGCACTGCCCGGTGCGAACCGAAGAAATCCGCCTCGAGCGCCTCGAGTTTGGGGCTGTATTCTCAAACGGGTTGTCGCTGTCCGCAAAAGAAAGACAGAGGAACAAGCATAATAACAAGGAAAACGACAAGAACTGTGACAACAGCCATGTTTCAAGCAGGAAAGCAGCAATGGACACTGGTCTGGCCAGCTCAATTTGGTGATTGAGTGTTCTCCTACTGCTGACTTGCAATGCTACTATCACTATGAAGATGACCGTCACCTATACTGGAATCGCCCGCTATTCGTCAGTTATTAGTCGTGTAATGCTTGTATGGCTACTCACGACTGTCAACACAGTTAGTAGCATCAAAATGCTCCGAAGAGCAATATGACAAGGGCTAAGATAAAAGTGATAGTCGCAGTACGTGTCTCTGTTTCCGGTGCTCTTCGTGCGACGAACCTTTACATCACTAGCAAGGCTGTCTTGTTGTTGCTACTGCTATCTCCGGTGGCATCAGTATCGTTCTGATGCGGAGACTACTTGTACAAGTGTTGCCACTGTTCCCGGTGCTGCTCTTCCTTTTATGACAATCATCATTACTCGTACGACTCTGACACCACTAATGCAAAAATCTCTGTGCCATTCGTACCTGGCAGCGGGCTTGGGTTTGCAGTGTGTGGTGCTAAAGTCGCTGTCAATACAAGAACAGCAAACTACGAGCATCAGCGATCACAACAAAAGTTATCAGCATAAGATAGCTCGGGGAGCAATAGTAAAAGCAGTGGCAATGGTGTTAGTCAGAGAGATCACCGTAGTGATGAGTGGGAATGGCAACAGCAGGGATCACAGTAATGGCCAGTAGTACTAGTGACAACAGTACTACAGCAATGGCTGTACTCTCGGTCATCACATTGCAGGAAACAACTGGGCCACAACCACATTTACAGAAAAAGCAACCGTCAGTAGTAGCATCGAAACTCAAGCGTCATGCTGAAGATCTGGCAAAAGTGACGGTTTGTCGAACTGTAAGTGAAGAGAAGGCTCACTACTACCCAGGCAGACATGTCTTGCTCACGACTTTCGAGTGACCACATCTGTACGACAGAGTTCCCATCACCAGAGTCGAATGCCGACCCTGAGGCTCTAACAAACTTTCACCACAGGCACTAGGTCTGTAGCCGTACGTCCTTTCGATGTGCGCTGCTTCGGCTCCGCTCCAGCAGCCAGCAACAAACGAACAATTTCCTGAGCTTGCATGTGAGAGCGTTAGACTCTGTTTTCCCTCTGTCGCTCTCCTTCTCCCCTAAGCAACAGCAAACTCAAAAGCCAGGCCCAGCGACGGCATCCCCCAGTCTGGCAGCAACATGGATGGGCCAGAATGTCTCTTCCTTCCAGAAGAGACAGCCTCCGAATTGGTCTTTGGTTCACCGTGCTTGCGGGATTGAAGCTGCAACGGGAGAGACCCCAGCCACCCTGGAGCGACAAGCAACTGCGCAAAGATACCACTACTACTACTCCTCCTCGACCTACTCCTACTCCTAGTCCTACTCCTCCTTCGCCTACTCCTCTCTCTCTCTCTCTCGTGGCGTGAACGTCCACAGGCGTCCTTACGTGGCTTTGTAAAGGGCGCGTCTTTCGTTAACACAAAAACATGCAGAAGGGACCAAACTCGCCCGGGCCGATAGCCCCTCTCAGCGACGAGTGGAACGCCGGCTTGTTAATTGGAACACTCCTTCTCCTACTGCTACTGCTGCCGCTACTGCTACTGACTGCTACTGCTACTGCGACTTGCTACTACCAGCACTGCTACTACGACGACGACAGCGACTGCGACCACGACGACCACTACGACTGCGTGCTAGGACGACGACTACTACCACTACTGGTCCTGCTAGTCCTACTGGTCCTATTAGTCCTGTTAGTACTACTGCGGCTGGTGGGAGTATCAGGACGAAGAGGAGCGGTGGTACCATGCATAAGAGCAGCAGCAACAGCAGTCACCGCAAGAGTTGTCTGAGTAGTCGTGTAGCAGCAGTGGTCATCATGATCGACACTCATGCACGTGTAGTCCCATCTACTCCGACTCCAAACAGACACAACGGCCTTTTGGTGTTCTTGGCTCAGTGACATCTCCTGAGCAACATCAGGGTGCTGTTTGCTGGACATGAGCTACGACGCCTGTGTCCACTGTAATGCCACTGTTCGTTGCTTCTGGGTGCGTTTTTCGATGGCTGTTTTGTGCGAGGATGAAGATGATGGTGATGATGACGACGATAGTGATGATAGTGATGATAGTGGTGATGGCGATGATGATGGCGACGAATGTGATGATAGTGATGATGATGCTGCTGATGATGCTGATGATGATGACAACTGTGTACTCGATGCTGGGTTTGTGTACTGTTGCATTGTACTGCCCCGGTTCTTCGTGTGCAAACGATGACAACCAGTAATGCTGCTTGCTGTTGACAAGCTTCCACTGTAGGCGGCTGTGCAAACTCATAAGAAAGAACCGCCGTTGCCCTTGTGGTCCATATCGACCTTGTTCTTGCTCCCGGGTGCAAGCTTAGCTCCTGTGCTCTTACTCCTGCTTACGTTTGCTTACTGCTGGTGCTTTTACATGTTGCCTGCAAAGACTGCGAGGGCGCAACGACGACGAGTTCGACTCTTCGTGATTGTTGTTGTGGCATCCGTTTCGAATCTTCTGAATTTGACTGCATGTGTACACCTTACATGTGTTGACATGTGAGAGGGAGCCGCTGCTCAGATAAGGTTCAGCGTCCCTACTTGGCAACATCCTGACACCAAGGCACTGGAAAAGCCATGCTTCCTGAGCCAGTTGTTGAGAACTTGGTTCCTGGGCTTGACCAGCAGGACACCGTGAGAGGGCTTGGCATGGAGGTCGGATATTGGGGTTCAGGGGTGAACGAAGCCTGTGGCCCTTTCAACATCCATGGCAGAAAACGTCCATGACATACGTCTGGCCCTGGAAGAACTAAGGGGACATGTTGAGGATGCCACATTGCTTTTAGACCCACAACTTGAAGTTTCAGCCCCCGAATCAATCGTTGGATCGGCTGCTACTTCGTACCTTGGAGCATGACCACGAAGATACCAATCCTTTCAATACTCCTGCCAAGCTTCATCTCCTCTTTCATTTCCTGTCTCTGCTGCCTTCTTACCTGCGACGGGTGTGGCGATGACACATCGCCCCATTTGACCAAGATCTCTCCAAAAAAGCACTCATGCATACATACATACATACATGCATACATGCATACGTACATACGTACGTACATACATACATACATACCTATATACCGACATGCATGCTTCCATGCATGCGTACCGTACAGTATATTATAAGATATGACAGTATAAAGCAGTACATCACAATACCTTACAGTACACTACATCATAATGCATTACGGTGCAGCAAGGTAAACTGTAGTACATTACATCATTTCAGAACGACTCAGACCGACCTATACGGATATGCAGCTAATCAAGGAAGGCATCAGAGGACCGAAACATTCCCGTAGAGACACATGTCACACGTGCAGCACCAAGCACCGGCAGGGCTCACATGTCCACCCTAACAATCGAGTTGATGCAAGCTGAATGGACAGCCCATACTTCGACAAGCATTCAGGTAATGGATCAAATATCCGCAGTTCTTCAGTGGAAGGGATCCTTGTACTCCTTCGGCACAGTTTCGAGGGTGTTTCCTGGATCTCCAATCCAGATGTCGAGGCTCTGATCCTCCTGGCCACGCTGCCATACGAGTTCAAAAACAAGGCTCAATTCCCTAATTCTGTTGACAGAGCCATGGGAACTGGTCTGCAATACCGGCCAACCTCAGGAAAAGTCAGCACGTTCTCTGTACTGTTTACACGACTTTACGATCACTAGGTCTGTATGGGCACGGAGTCCACACCCAACCCGTCCCAAAACCCAGCTTTAACTGCCACGCACTGGTAAGCTGTACAGAAACTTAAGGCTATCGGACCGAGCACTGCTCAAGAAGCCGGTGCAACACCGTAGGAAAATAAAGTAGCAGTTTCTATTACTCTCACTGGCGGCTGGGCCATCAAATTTTCCACCACAAATCGAATTGAGATCCGAAGGAAGAGCTCTAACATCTAGAGCAGCATGATACGTCTCGTTGAACCAGTTGCATCTGGTTGACACCTCAGCATCCTGACCATTGCCTCCAGAACCTTCCCGCACCTTGACGAATCAGTTCAAAAGCTGGGCCAAATGCTAGAACATGCTATGCCATGCCCAAAACCCAAACTCCTAACCCCAACTGCTGTTTCCTGTAACTCTCACTTCCGAAACCTGAGGTACTCCATATACTCCATCACCACGCTTGCAAGGCTTGGAGATTGGCTCCTCATCCGCAGCCTCTTCCTCTGACTGCCCCTGAGGGGAAACCAGGGCATATCCAAGACCTGTCTCTACATAGAAAAGGATCTTAGCTTGGATGCCGAGTGCCGAGCCTGTGGTACTTGGGGCAGCTTCCAGTGACCTGCGCAGTCATCGTTGGTTTCCTGCAGGCAAGAGCGTCTCGCTCAGGTCTCCTCTCTCTTGGGAACCCTGTTGCGGCATGAGGGAATTGCAAGCCTGTACTGCTTGCGGGCGAGCTTCCTCACTCGTTATGGCCTCGATCTTCGCTGATGCAGTGTGCTTAGCAAGCTTCCTTGGAGGACAAAGATGCTCACCTCACCACATCCGAGCATAAACCGGCAAAGACTGGAAAATCGCCTAACCTTGACCAGGTGGCGGCGAAAATGTTGGCAAGAGCTTGAGTGAGTCTGCGAGCGTGTGTGCCTCCATATCCATGGCTCCAACTTTTAAAAAGAAGCCAAATGCTCTTCAGTTGGTCTCGGCCTGATGAGGATGCGATCCCGGCTGTGTTGTGCTACAACTTCTGGTTCACAACACGCTCAAACCCGGGAAGACAATGGATTCCTCTATGCTAAATAATCATCTTGATGGAGTGCGGCGATTTCAAGTTGCGCTCGGTTGACCCAGCAAAGCATCTCCCTCAGGCGGAGCTCTGCTTACCTCTGACCACCCGTCAAACGGTAAAGCTCTCACGAAACAAGATGCTGTCGTCGCCGTGAAACTATCTGTCGGTCCCCCACCTGAACAATCCCTCGAACCCCTCAGAACCAGCGGTGGACTTGCTGGAAAATAGAACCAGCTCTCGACTCGGCCGACTGCTTTGTCGTCCCAACTTACCGCAGCCGCCTGCCAGGACCACCATTCAGGGATGACACGAAGCACAGCTGCCCTGCTACACCTGCAATCGCATAGCACCTCCCAAAAGCCAAAAACCCCTTTACCCTGTGAACGTGCAGCAACGATGGAACCCTTGCAGAAGCCTCCCGTGTCCGTGTCTCCCGCGCTTCTTGCGTCTCCGCTTCGGTAACGGGTGCCGGCGGGGTTGGCCGCGCCGGAAAAACCTAACATGGGGGGCTGAATTAGCTCGGGCAACATGTGGACTGCAAGGGGACATCATTACTGAATATCCGGAGCCTTATGTTCTACCAAACGAGCCGGACACTCGAAAGTGCTCCCTCAACTGCCTCGATGGGCGCCCACTATGTCTGCCCTAATAGCTACACAAACTGACATCTACTTTCCTGGCTGGGTTGAGATGTGAAAGAAGAACCTCCACCTTCCAAGAAGAGAGCTCCGTACCGGCTCTCAGTTCTTCGTAAGACGAGTAGGTGATCAAGGCTCTCTAAAGCTGGTCATACATCAAACAGAATATTTTCTATAATTGGAAAGCATTGAAACCAACATCTCAGTCAGCAAACAAGGTCCGGTATCTCCTCAAAGACCATATGCGAGCTCCTCCGTTCAGTCAGTAACAATACAGCGAAGCACAGCATAATCAGAGACGTGTGGAGAATGTCGGAGGTTGCTGCGTTTGAAAAGGCTGGCGGCCACGAAACACTCCGAAATCCACCTCAAAACCTGGACCTCCAGCAACTACGGATGCCGTTTTGCAGGTGTTGAAATCGGCGACAGTATTTCGCGAAGTGCTAGCTTGAAACTTGTTTGAATCTCCTAGGTCCTAGGCATATCATCATGCACACCTGTGCAACCCCATGAACTGCTCGAGAAGTCGATGTTGACGGTGATTGCTCTGGACGACTTTTCCTTATGACATGTGACAGCATCTGTGTGCGCGCCTAGTGCAAATCGACAGATTTATGGATGCATTGACAGACAAACCACGGATGGTGAGACAGACAGCAGGGACCGGCAGACAGGCAAAGAGACAGGCCGGCACGCATGCAAACATGAACTGACAGCTAGAAAGATGCCAAAAAGGAGAGACCAAGAAAGAAGAGGGGTCTCACCTGCTGCCAAGAAGCATGGGCCAGGGGTGCTGGGTGCGCTGGAGGCGGCGCTGGGGGCGGCCCGGAACAGCTCCTCGGCGGTGAGCATTCACTTCGTCGATCTCTGATTTTGAACCCACTCTTGCTGGTGCACCCGGAGGTTCACGGATTAGGGCTCACGGCGACCAGTGAGACGGGTTCTGCAAATTTGCACCAAGGAGTTCGTGAATAAATCTGATCGAATTTTTTCAAAGCTCCGACCAGCAGAAGCCAACAAACCATATCAAAGCAAAAGCCTTAACCAAGCCCAATCAAATCGACAAACCCACCCTGGGACCTTGCAGGAGTTGGATCGAAATACTGAGCTTGGCACTCGACCACCGGCATCGTCTCCCGCGCCTTCCAATGCAAGTATCCCGCTGCTCTACACGTACAAAAAATCTGTTTATGTGCATGTATGTATAAATTCATCAAAGTACAGGGTAATTAGAGGATGTCGAAAAAGTGAGCGTATAGAGATGGAGATAGAAATAGGGAGTCTATTCTGAAAACAGAAACAGATACAGATATGGATATAGATATGGATATGGACATGGGTATAGATATAGACATAAATAAAGACATGCACATGGAACAGGATAAACAGAAACATCCAAATAAAGATACTAAAATGGATACGTACAGATATAGATATAGATGCAGAAACAGATATTGATTTCACTACAGGCATCGGTATATACATGTAGATAAAGATTTAGGTATGAATATTACGGATACTTTGACTTTGACGACGCAGCATCCGAAGACACTATGCGAGTAGTGGCAGGCCATTGCCCGGCGACCGAAGTCACAAATGCATTGAGCATTCCACGATACTAAAAGAAATGGAAGTGAAGCCCTTTTTGGGCAACAGTTTTGCTCTACTCCAAAGACATGTCACAATGTAAGGATCATTGATAGCATCGCCCGTCCAGAACTGGAATCCCAAGCCAGTAAGCAGCTCTGCATCAGCATCTTTCACTCTCCAGCCATCACGAATGTGATACACCAGAATGACAGTACGGTCCCCAGTCCACTGCTTAGTGGCGTGCGCCTCTCGGGCATTGAAGAGAAGACAAGGCCATTGCACCGGCCGAATCGTGCCGGCAAGTCCCTCCTTGATCACCTGTCCACCCTTCTCAGGCATCCAGAGCCCGCCGTCACAAAAGGTCGAGGCAGGAATGATCAGGCTCGGAACACGGTGATGGTTGTTGGAGTCCTTGTGAACAGGAGAGCAAACGTTATGGCTGATGACCACCGAGCTGAAGTAGTGGCCAGGACTATGCATCGTCACAATCGCAGCAAGCAGATGAGATAGCCAGGGGTACACATGCGTGTTGGTAAGCACCCCCGCCTCGCCACCAAAGACCCAGGCACCAGTCTGAAATGCAAGCGAAACTCGCCCAGGCTCAGCAGCACTTTCTCTGGCTCTCTTGCTGGTTAACTTACATTCTTGGAGCAGCGACACAATATGGGCAAAATCAGCAAAGGTTGCATCCCCCTTACACAAACAGTTTCTAGCATATTGCTCAACTGCAGAATCTGGAGGCCGGAATCGCGAAATGACATCCACACTCAGCACCACTGGAAAGCTCGGCGCCGGATGCTCACACGGAAAGCCAGCAGCCGAAAGGAAACGTGGAGAGGCTCCATGAACATGCTCCGTCCAATTAGTGATCACATCATCATAGTCCAGGACTTCGCTCAAATCCTGTATGGATCTCGTGCACCGAGTCCCATTGCTGCTTGCCCCGCGGCGAACCGCCATGCAGGCAAGCGTGCCCCCAACCAATGCAAGCTCTGAGAAGAAAAACGAAAAAGTGCGGAATGAGAGAACGTGAAATGCGAAATGCCATGCACGTCAGCGCAGTGCAGAAAAACTCAACGAGACAGTTATCTCCGCCCATGCTGAGGAATTATGCGCTTCGTAGCTGAACGGTAGCGTGCTCCGCGTATAAGACGCTAAGCAAGCACGCTCCCGCGCACACATGGTCCCGTGTGGACCAGCTTGGCAACAAATTAGGGACATCAGAGCTTAAGCAACCCAACTAAGTAGGAATTATGGTGGAGGTCGTGCAGGTCTCGGGCATTACATCGCTTAGGCGGGGCATTATCGTCACATATCACGAACTTCCACTGCGACGTCCTACTAAGGCTCGGAGGAAGGCTCAGCGCAGCCTTGTAGTGTCCTGACGTCACAGTGGGCCCCAAGTGAAGGAGCACAAACATGACTCGGAAGCTGTGCATGTGGCACGTAAGCGTGCCCTCGTCGTGGTCGAAGAAAGGTACAGCCACGGTTTGACCTGGCTCAATACACAGGGCTCTGGTATCCTTTTGAATGCTGTCGCCCGCCTCTCTGTACCGCCCCAGTTGCATAAGCAACAGACCTCCCGAACTCCACAAAGCATGGATAGCAGGCTGTCGCTCCCAAGCATCCCAACACGACTGAAGTGAGTCCCCAGCCAAGGGAACTGGAACCGGCTGAAAAGTGGAGCCTCGGTCAAGGATCACCACTGCTCCATCCCGGTCCTCACGTGACTGCCAGAGCCCGTCCCAGGCTGCAGGCCTCGCCCACTCCATGACATATGCAAAGAACTCAGCAGCATCGTGCTGATTCGTGACCTCCGACCAGTTCGTAAGTTGGAAGCATCCAGAGGCCCGGCCATAGACCTGCGAGACAGCCGAACCACAGCGCCCACACCAAAAGATGCCATGCGCCACCGCATTCATGTAGCACACATTGGATGGATTGCGCAACACAGCTGTAGGTTTAGCACCGTACACTCCCTCAACCCAGCGCCATTCACGAAATTCCATTCCCGGCCTTCGCGACCCATCTAGAGGTCGTCCTCCTTCTCCTTCTCCTTCTCGACCTCCATCCTCACGGCCCGTGTTTCGCGGCGGACCCAGTCGCACAGGCTGGAGTTCGCGAAGGTAGTCGTGAGAACCTTCGCCAACGGTTGGCGATCCAAGCGCTCCTGGCGGCGCCTCATCCCGATCATTCGAAGTGCCGAGCACCCCACCAGGTCTGTAAGGACCTCGTACGCCAGCTCCGCTTGCTCCGAGCGGATTCCCACAGTCATCAGAAAAGGAAGGACCGGGGATTGGTAAGTGTCCGCCATCGGGCGTGTCGAATGAAACCTCTGAAGGACGTTGGGCTGTGGCAGGGCTCGGCGGAGCTTGTCCAAATGCTCGAGCACCTTGGAGTGCTTCATTGGAGTCTGCTTTCTCGTCCTCCAATTTGAAAACCATTTTGGTCAGCAGCTTGACCAATTCCTTGATTTCCTCCTCCTCGGAAGGCTCCTGGAACTTCTCCTTCTCCTTCTCCTGACCCCAGCCGCTCCACTGATTGGAGCTCCAACCTCGTCCCCATTGGGCTCCTTTGCCCTGCCCGCCCTTGTGCTGAGGCTTGTAAAACTTCTGCTGTGGCCCGTCTTCCCGGCCTGCATCCTCCTCCTTTCGGGGCTGCTTTGAGAGCGAGGCCGATTTCGGAAAGATGCCCTCCACCTCTGCTGCCGCTCGTTCCGACTCCACCGGCATGTTCCTTAGTGATCGCCAGCGCAAGCAGCGACGCATGAAAGACCAGTCCACAATGTTTGAAGTGAGCGCCCGGCTGTTTCACTACAGCGCCACAGTACTGGCACGGACTGCCCGCAACTAAGCCCGCCTTCGAGGCTCGATCTTCAGCTTCCGCTTTGAGCAACCAAAGATCAGGATGAGTTTTGCGCATGTGTGTCTTGATGCCCGAGCCAACATCGGAAACGCACTGGTCACACTCTATGGACCAATTTCGAAGCGAAGCGCACATGTCTGCATCGCGAAGCAGCTCCCTCCACGAGTGGTTTAGGACAAACTGCTGGGTGCTAGGGCGCTTCAACAAAGGAACCTCTGCAGCCTCCCGGCATGACTGCCCAAGCGAAGGCTGCACTGAGGTTAGTGGCAGATCAGTGCTCGATGCATGCTGCGACACGCCTAAAAGCACAGGGCAAGCATTTAGAATATGTTTCTTAAAGACCACAAACGTAGGAAAAATCCTGTTGCAATGCTTGCATTTGGGCATCCCATCCACTGCATGCTCCGAGACATCTACCTCGCGTCTGGCTGCTGGTGCCTCCTGTCTACGATTGACAAGACTAATCTTATGCTCCTTAGTATGGTGGATGCGCATGGAGCGGGTATCCGGGAAGTATAGGCCACAAGTAGGACACGGCACCTGTCGCACAGGAGTGGGCACCACCGGCAAAAGCCCGTTTGAGCTCTGCGCACTGTCTGCACAGCCAGAGCTCCCTGGCTCCCGGCACACAAGAAAGTCAAGCTGCTGCTGAAACCACTGTCGAGCCTCTGCATCACCAGTGACTTTTACCCTACGCTCAACCAACCTCTGGAGTTGCTGCTGCGGCTGAGTGATGCCAAGGCGTCGGTACAGATCAACCGTACTTTCTCTCGTGATATGAACCGGCGACTTAGCTATAGCCCGAACATGGCGAACCTCGAAAACTCCTAGCCTATGCAGCACATCCTCCGTGAGACCGGCCGCGTAAAGGCCATACGCTGCCGAGGTGCGTATGCACGTCATATAAAGCTGCAAGTGTCGTCGCATGGACAGAACACGGGAGGCATGAAGAATCTTCTGCAATCTCTGGCGATTCATGGCAGCAACCTTTATCCTATGATTCAGGGTCTGCTTTTCAAAAGAACCATACGACATAGCCACTCCAAGATATATCATTTGGGAAACCTTAGGGATCAACAAGGGTTTACCCGGCATACCAAGATCAAGAACATCCTTGCCCTGCACTCGACGCTGATGCTTGCGTATCCACTGACGACCCGCATGCCCTCGCAGACCCACTATGATGGCGGATTTGTCCGGATTGACAACCATACCTACCTCAGCAAAAAGCTGAAAGACCTGCAGAACACACCTGTTCATGAAGACTAAGTCGCTGATCGAGTTGATCATCCACGCCATGTGGGTGTCGTCAGCAAACAAGGTCATGCACTGCGCTGCCCACGTGCTGGGAATGCGTTGGCACAGGAGATGATAAAAATATGAGCAAAAGACAGCAAACAAGAGCGGAGCTATAGTGCACCCCTGACGTACTCCACGTCGCATGGGAATATGCGTTGCAAAGCCCTGGTGTTCAATGTGATAAACACTCTGCTCATGGAGATGCAATATTGCCTGTATCAATGGCTCCTCTGCTCCAGAATACCGCAACGAATCCTCCAACACTGGTCTGGGTAAATAATCAAACGCTTGCGAAAGGTCCACGCTCATTTGAATACCGCCAGTGCACACTTCAGCCATCGCACCTCTGCGCTTGTCATGCACTGTGCGATTACCCTGTCGTAGAACATCCCGTACAGCACTGCAATGACGAGCAGCCCTGGATATGGCCTCATCTATAGCTCTCCCTTGTACATAAGCATACTGCGGCGTGGACCACAACGCATCTCCAATCATAGGCTGCAAGCGCTCTTTGAGTACATGGGCAATGGACTTTCCGCCAGGATCTTGTAGTCCTAGGGGTCTGAGGTCCTTGGGTCTCTTGTTGACTTTCCCAGGCTTAGGGATCATAGGCAGTTCGCAATCGGCCCATTCGCCCGGTACCCAGAGTTCACTTTGGCCCCGATGCGAATTGGCAATAGTGCACAGCCGCTCAGCAAGTGATCCAGCGCATGCCTTCCAGATGGTGGTAGGAAAGCTTGCTTTCGGAACGCTCTTCCTGGCCTGCAGCTGCGAGATGGACTTCTAAACCTCGTCCACAGTAAGCACAAGCGGCTCAGGTAGCTGCCGAGGCTGCTTGATAGGGCCTTGTCCAAAGACTTTGCGACAGTGGGCCGCAATCTCCCGAAACTCAACCTTGACAGTCATGAGGGCTCCAGTTTCCGACCGTGTCTGAACTTTCTCCCTCCTGGTCTTGGGTGCTAGCTGCCGAATAACCCTGTAGAGCTTGCCCTGTGAAAAGGTGTCGGCCGCCTGCTGGGCCTGAGCCAGTTTGTCCAGTAAGTCTTGCTTCCGCTTCGCCTTGCCCTCGCGCCTGAAAATTTTGACCTGTTTGTCAAACGCAATGGCACAGCGCCAAGCCGCGAAACAAGCCTGAGCACTAGGATCTCTTCCTAAACCAAACGTCTTCAGCGTGCGATGCAATGCCCACATGCGAGCAAGAGAGTTTACAACCCCAGTGTCCATCCAAGGCCTGGGCGCACGGGTCGTCGGCTTCAGCGGGAACGACATCTCACAATACGAAAGCACTGTTTTATTGACTAGTTTAAGAGGCTGGTCCTTCGGGGCCTGTGTCAAGCAAGCCTCCACCTTGCCACATAGTGCCTGAAAAGCCGCCCCAGTGAACCTCAGTGAGGACGATGACATCGGCATCTTTTTGAGAGGACAGCCAATTCATAAGCACATCGTAGGAGGCCGTGCAAAGCCCACCAATGTTATATGTCAGTATCCGCAGTCGGGCAGCCGATCGACTTGGCTGCACCACTATTGGTCGTCGTGGGGCAGAAACAAGCTCAGACGCCTTGGGCGCACCAATCGCCCTGCGCTCCAGCCATTTGCCTTTGTACCATGTTCCGCCATCCGCACTGTTGAGAGCTCGCCGTCTAGCTCTGAGAAAGGATCTCTTCGCAGTTTTGCCCGGCACGCCTTTCGCAGCGGCCGCACTTCCTTTAAAAATAGACCCGCCTCCGAAGAAGCTCCCAGCTCGCCCATGGTCAGCGAGCCAACCCTCGGCTCTACGTGGTGTTCTGTACTTCGCTGCGTGAGTCGCGCGCTACCACGTTCTGGGAATTGGGACCCAGACGACTCGGCATTGATATTGTGAGAGCTCTTTGCATTTCGAACAGATATCCCCGCTTCCATGTTCCAGCAGCAAATGTAGATAAAAGTCAGAAAAAGCGCAGCTGAACCCGTTGCAACGCGGGGGCGCACCTAGCTCCCTGAAAATCCGAGCCGAGAGCCTTAATATTACGGATACAGATACATAGATACAAAGACGTGGACACATAGAAAATGAAGATATGGAGACATGGAGATATGGAGATATGCAAATTTGAAGATACAAGGGGCTCTGGATCAAGAAGCTCATTAGGAGCTAGTAGATACCTATAGTGAGTTAGTGCCTGCAACACCGATCATCAGTTTCAAGCCTATTGCTTTTGCTGTGCATGGGCTTTGCCTTGGCAACTGCCTGGGCATGATCTGACGCAATGATGGTCAAGAACTTCCGGATCTGCCTCGGCCCGGGACCCGGCCCACAGCAAGGCGATGGAAGCGAGGGCATCGGAAGCTCGCCAAGCTTTTTTCAAGTTTTGAAATTCCGGACATGTTAGCCAGGGAAGTTGAGCGTAGCTGGCGGCTGTCTTACCACTACAAGCACGTGTTGGGGGGATGGTGCAGAAGAATGACTCATGTCTGGTGGCGATTCCATTTCGAGAGCGGCCCATACCCAGACCGGAAGCCATCAGCCCTAGGCGCTAGACCCGGAAACCATTTCTCTGCCAGACGACTGCATCACATTCTTCAGAGTCCTCTCCTGGTGCATCAAACCTTAGCGCAACGCAGGAGAGCATCTCAGGTGACACCGGGCTCAGGGGCGGGAAAACTCGGCAAGTCCGACCACTGCACAGGAGTGGCTAAGCCACGGACGCACAAAGTCTGAAAGTTCCAGCTGCGGAAAAGCTGCCTGCACGACTCCATGCCTACTACTGCACACATCGGGCATGACACGATACAGCATCCTTCAATAGAATCGCATATCAAACCATATTATGACACTCCATAGTCCGCCATTTTGATCAACTCCACTTGCATCTTGTCGCAAACCTGGCCACTTTCAACACAACAAGCCATTGAGGTACCACTTAACTACGACTAGTGACGGCGGCATATGTATATATATATATGTGTATACATATACATATACATATACACATACATATACATATACATATACATATACATATACATATACATATACATATACATATACATATACATATACATATATATATATATACATACTTTGTTTAGAGAGAGATGCATGGTACATATCATATTCTATATACACAGACAGACACACACTGATACACACGCACACACACACACACACACACTTGCTCTCCCGGGCCTCGTGAGAGCCGTCTCCATGAGCCGCACCAGGTCTGAGCGCTTCGAGGGCTTCCGGAGGTCTGCTTTTTCGGGGTTTTGGTGGATTTAGGGTTCTCACGTTTTGGGTTTGGGGGGCTACAAGACCTAAGGGTGTTTCTTTTCACTGGATTCTAGCCATGTGCCAAAGACGTCTCGAAGCTCCGGGAAGGGGAGCTATATTGGGTCATGGACTCAGACTCTAAGATGCTACAACACATAGCGACGAGCTTATGTTTCTAGACTCGACTTTAACTATGCCCTGTGTACCTCTGCTAAACGTCGCTCACGGAGCTCAACTGGCAGGCTGTGAGTGCAAGAAGAGCGTCCAGCCAAGTACATTTCCAGGACTGATGAAGACTTTCGCACGCTGCCAAACGCTGCCAAAATCCCAAAGCCCTATGAGGCGCACCTGTGCCTGGCCACTTTGGCGAGCCATTTCAGAACATGCTCACCTGGGCAAAAGATGCGAGCCACAAGCTTAATCTGACCCATCCTGCTCAAAAATCACACATTCTTCCCAAGATCTACCCTCGCTCTTGGACAGGGAGTTAGCTCACCACTCGGAACCGAAAGCGATCGAAAGCTCGTTCTCTTCGTCAAACAGCAAACTCCGAGTTCTCTGCAGGCTCCGCAAAACTCTTCTTCCTGGCGAGTCTTCATTCAGATATAGCCAATATAACACTGAGACCACCACCCATGGTGAGAGATGCAAATTTGCAACATGCACCACCCGGCGAATGGAAGTTCATTCCACCCCGAACTCTGGCATGTTCCAAGTTGTCTGTTCTTAACTGAAACTTTTGTGCATGTCCTAACATTTTGGTCTTGCAGGTGTGGGACTGGACAGATTTCGGGCGTGTTCGAAATGCTCTTTAGTTTGGAAAGCCGTTCGAGATCTCGAGACTTCTTTGCGCTCAGCTCAGCTCACAGACCCCATGGTGTTCCTGCAATGTTTGGGGAATGACGATGTTCAGGTCCCTTGTGGACGGTCCGGTCCATCGGTCCGATAATAGAAGCCAGTATGGTCAATTGCCCCAGGTTTTTGGGTTGCCAGACTCTTGCCAGGCTCTGCGCATGGGCACCTCAAACCACGATGATATCCATGCTTCCAGGAGTTTCTCAGTAGATCAAATCCTTTTGGGAGTTTTGGGGGCACACTCAAACGAACATACCAACAGAGTATCATCCTTCTAGACTTCAGGAGCATATTAATTGTTGGGTTGAAGGCTTCCTTTACAAGGGGCCTACAAGGGATCTGTAAGGCTTGCCTTAAGGGTCCTTCAAGGGGTCGAAAGGGGGTCTGTAAGGGTTGCTTGAAGTGGCCCATAAGGGATCCATGAGACTTCCCTTGAATGCTTGTACCCAGACCTTCCACCTTTCCACAAAGGAACAGCAGATACCCAAAGGGAGAGCTTGCCTCCAACTCCTTCTGCTGCAGGCGCTGGACTTGCCTGTGAAGGGGTCCATTCTTCTGGCACAATCCGATGGAAGCTTTGTGCCTCTGTGGAAGTAACTGTACATAAGTACACAAGCCTGCGTAAAGGACACGTGAACCGTGCATACATGCCTGCATACAAACATGCATGCACGTGTGTGTGTGAACACGACATTCGACCGCAGAAGACATGCACCTCGCGGGATAGAGTGGTTACTTGTGTTTCGCTTTATCACAGGAACGGGAGTAAGTCTCCGAAAACGTTGATCGAGTGCTGGACCGCTTGTGCAGCGAGGCAAGGAGCTTTTTCTGTACGGGAGATAACCTCAGTCCACAAAAACACCAGAGCCTTTCCATGAGATTGATACAAGTCGCCGTATCCTCGCCGTGTTGTGCTGCACCAACCATAACGCTACAGTCGACGACGGGTAAGGATCCCTCAATGACACGACCTTTCACCACACTTTCAGCAGCCAAAAAATCGAAAGTTGTCCAAGTCACTTTTGTAAAGGCACGGGCTCGAAAGCCTCGTCTGCGTCCTGCCACTGCGTTTACAGAACGGAAATGGCCCACAGCTCTCGCGGAAATCGGCCCCAGCCTTCAATCTGCAAGGCCCTCTGCGCATCACTCACAGCCCCGGAAACCTGAATTTTGCACAAGAAACACTCCGAAGAGCCTGAACGGGAGCCAGCTCCGCACGTCCCACACCCCCATGCTGTGTTCTTCAAGCCTCCGCCATCCTTCCAGCTCTACTGCTCGTGCTGCTGCCCACTTCGGACCTGAAGTCTTCATGGAAATTGCTGCTTCATGTTTACGGCCGAGGTGTTTGACTTAGAGCCAGGAGTCTCAACGAGTCACAAGCCTTGGGGCGGATCTGTGTGTCAACACATGCTGGGGGAAAAGAGCGAGCATGACAGTGACGTGCCCCCACGCCTTTGCATGATCACATGCGGGTTTTTCACAGAGTTATTCGGAGGTAGACTGGCCGGAACAACTGCATCTGCAGCTGCCCGACAGGGGGCTCCGGGTTTAACGGGCAATGCAGAATCCTCTCTCCGCTGATCTTTGTGCACGGAAACCTCGAAATACCCGAAAGGCAAACAGGTGCGCGAAACCCCGTGCATGCCAAGAAAACTCTAAGAAACTCCACGCCGGAACAACGGTTGCACGTCTTTGCAGCCCCGGGCCAGAAGAACATCGAACACACAAAGCCAATGCTCTGTAAACGCAGAACAACGCACTCACTGGTTCCCATACTTTTGACTCGCTTCGGACCGGGACATTGAAGTGTTTCGGGGTTTGGGGGCTGAAAAGAAGCCTGATTCCGCCCAGGTTGAAACTGCCCCAAGCTTGCACCACCTTCAGCGTCAGTGTTTCGCGAACCTGCTTAGCTTCGGACTCAGCATTTACGATGGTTCCGGCAACTTGTGCACTTTGACCATTAGAAAGATGATGCGGACGATGATTCACAGGGCTAACAAAAGACAAATCCAAGTAAACTGAAACCACCTGCAACAAAAACAGCAACAAAACATCCAAACAGTGCAAGATCCAAAAACAACACAGAGAGAAAGAGACACCTGTCGACGTGTTGCCTCCCGTACCACATGCCGGACAGTGCCGAACACCTTTCTGGTGTTCTTCGTCGTCGTGCAATTTTTCCTGTAATCTACTGTTGGTACGCTGAGTTGTTAATTCTACTCTCTTGCTTTTACCGGTGTTACTGCTTTTGCATCGTAAGTGCTTTGGTCAAGCATCCTCAAGCCCGAGACCATCCAAGACCCAAGGCGGAAATCCCAGACCCCAAGGGTAAACAAGCACTGGGCAGGTGGCCAGCTACTAGGATCTGCCGTGCTGGGCTCGCTCTCGCCCTGCAAACAAATATTTCGAAGACAGAAACTCTCCCGAGACGGCACCCGTGCACTAGGTCTCTCGATCTAAAGCATTCCTTGTCAGACGTCGACTGATAACGGTCCAAAGGCGACAGTGCGTGCTGGCTCCCGCAGCCTCCGCATTGAGCTTCTTAACTGGCGACAGGCACGGATCCGGAAATGTCAAGAAAGAAGCAGCTTCTGGATGCACATAGGCAGTGGTCTGCTGCATTTTGTCAAGAATCCAGTCGTGATGCGTTGATCGCTTACTTCAACTGCCGCTGACTGCCCCGTGTCCCACCACACCTTGCTCGTTGACAGTCACGACCGGTAAGGCAAAGCCCTCGCCACAAGTCGCCACACTTATGGCCTCACCCACGAGCCGGGAACAACTCGGGGCCACAAGTCGCTGAGCTCAGACAGCTGGAAAGTGTGAGACTCGAGTGCCGCGTGCCGTTATGCCTAGGGCCTGGGGCCTTGTGACCTCACCGAGTGTAGACTTGGAGACTTCGGTGCAGCCAAGGTTCGAAGCCCGTCTGCAAGGGCAGGGCCACCGTCTGAACGGTGCCGTGTTCTGCCAGAGAGAGCGTGTCTACATACAACCTACATCAAAGATCGGGAAAGGCAGGAACTCCGACAAAATTGCACCTGTCTGGACCGGCATCACGGTCATCTCGTGGCCCTGGCCGCTCGGAGGCACTTCCGCTGCATGTGGCTGTGGGTCACAGGCCGGTGGCTGTCAACTTTACGCGCTCGAAGCACTGAGCTGACAACTACCTCTCGTAATATCCCCTGTCGTGTTCCCAGGCTTGCATAAATGCGAACGGGACCCGACAGACTGATTTTTCCTGTTGTGCAGTGTCGTGCTCTTGTTGGGCTGGCACAAGGATGAACCGCAGAAAAGGGAGGGAAAGCCAGGAAAGCCAGAGCCCGAGCCCGTTCCTATGCGCACCGGAAGCCCTGGGGCAGCGGCATCGATCACCAGCTTGCCTGTCAATGCAGGAATCAGAAAAGGAAAGGCGCGGTTAGCACAGATTGAGCTTATCACCCGAGGGCTGTTCCTTTGCACCACAGCTCTGTCAAGTCGTCACCGGCCAGCCTCCTAGATTTCGGGGCAACCTGGGAATCGCTGCCTCGGCTGTGGAACAAACAATCATTGAGATGCTGCAGGAGCCCAACAGCCTTCAAGCGGGAACATGAAATGTGCTGCTACACATGCGGCTTCTGTATTGAATTGAATCTCATCTTCCGTCAGCCCTCAGGAGCCTTGAGAGAGGGACTGGAACGGGTATGTGTTTCTTTGCCGTATTAATGCATTGGCGTGGGACATTGGCTCATTGAGTTTTCATCAGAGCCAAGCGTGATATCGTGTGCAACATGATGCAGTTCTTAGACACTTGCACAAGTCATACCGAAGATATGGCCACAGTCGTGTTCGACGCCTCACCACTCACTGTATGCAGAAGCCGCGGCTCTGGGATTCAGGAAACACAAATCCCAGTCCGCTACCCTCTACTACTGGTGAATGTGCTGCTTGTTCTACTTTCTGCTGACCATGAAACGAGCCAAACCGCGAATTCACTGTAGAAACCCCTCTGACCCAAAGACATGTTTGATAACCTGTGGGTCTTACTTTATAGCAAAGAGGAAACTATTACGAGGAAACGCCTACTTGTAGTTGTTGCAACTGCGCCGGCCTGAAAATCTGCCTACGGGGACATGCTTGCGTTCGGTGTGCACTTGTACAACTCTATATACGGACATGTACAAATATAGATACAGTGCATGTATGCGATGGGATATTCTTCGTGCGCAGCTGGCTGGCTTTGAACATTCGTTGCTTTCGAATTTGTCGGCTCGTGCTCACCACCGTTGTGTTAAGTTGCGGATTTTGTTGGTGTGGGTTCTCCATAATATAGCAACTTCGTCTCGCACATGAAGACAGAAAAAGGCCCAACGCTCGGATTGCAAGTGAAAGAGCTGTGAAGAAGCCGCCAGTTTGAGTAGACTTTTCAGGGAGACCAGACCAAGATCAAACGGAACGTGGGAATAACAGTCATGGAGGGACCCGGCCGACTCGGTCAAACAGTAAAGGACTTAAGCTGAGATTGCAATTCCTCAGAGATAACTAACCATGTCACTTGCACAGCAGAAATAACAGCATGTGGCCTTCTTCAACTTCCGTCCGTTTGTGGGGACCTGCCGCACGCACTAACACCAACAGCAAGTCGTACAAGACAGATGCGGCATCAGCTCACCGGCAACGGAAGCACAACAGCAACCAATAGCATCCAACAACATTCAGGATCCTACTCGCCTCACCTCGTGCACCTTTACGGGTTCCGAGTGCTGGATCTTGGGCCAGTCCTGGGCTTGTGCAAACTGCTGTGTGTTCTTGAGGCTTCTGTCTTCTCCGCGCACAGCTGCACTGCTCACACTAAGAGCACGAGGACCAACCAGGTCGGAAAGCACGCTCACGGGTGGACGCTTGTTGCCCGTGGCCCCGACTTGCTTGTCACACGCATCCTTCAAGGCGCCATGGACACAGACGTTCCTCAGCGCTCGTCCTTCTTGTCCATGCATTTCAAGCAGGACTTCTGGCAGACGGACGGCAAGATGGCATGTTAAACTCACTTAAACCCCGGCATAATGCAACTTGTCTCTGAAGTTTGTCCTCTGAATCTACGCCTGGAAGCTCCTGCTCTGAACTTGTCTCGCTCACGGCATGCAAGTCTGGGTCATAACTCGCATGCTCCGACTTTCCCATCCGATGCGATGTGGAAAACCTTCGGCATGCAACAGCCATCAGTGCCAGGGCCTAGCGGAGGTCCGGGCATGGCCGAGAAGGCCCTTCTCCGATGCTCGAGTGGTTTGCATCGTTTCGCACTTCCACAACAGCGTTTTGTCGAAAGGGTGTCGGTGGGGAAAGTGGCATGCGGCGCAAGTCATGGACAACGAGCTTCATCTTGGCAGCATAGCATATTGCGTATTACGCACGTACATATTTTACAACGTGACATTGCGCCGACATAGACACAACGCGCACACACACGGAGATAACAGGACAGAATCGCCAAATATGTAATAATAATCTGTTGGTATAGTCGATGATCACCTGAAGCCTAAGTCACACCTGAATGCAACTGCAGCGAGAGCTGTCCAACCCTTGTGCAAGATCATGTTCGTATCTTTACAGCTTCATCTCAGTGGTGCACTGCACAATCAATGTACAGCAAGAATCCTATCGGGGTTCTTGGCTTAGCCCCCTGCCATAATCACCTGCAGGTACGTGATCCCAGCGTCCCAGGATCATATCACACTCAACAGACAGGCGTCTTCGTTGGCCTGAGTCCTGTCTGTGAGCCTCAGGCCTCCTGCAGACTGAAATCGCACGATTGTCCATAGCTTAGGATCGAGGCTTACGCACACACACCCCTCAATGAGGGGAGAAAAGTAACAAAGCCCGGTCCTGAGTCCTGTGTCCAATCGCATCAAACACTGTTTCTTTTCAAAAACTCGCAACAGTGCGTCCTGTCGGAACCTACCCTTCACAGATGTCGGTAGCCATCTTCATCATGCAAGAAACAGTAATGTGGTCCATACCACTCATGTCGCTGCAACTGAGTATTGTTATGACTGTGAAAGCAGCACCGATTCTCGCAGTGTTGACACCGATGTTGACAGCGAGTGGGTCCATCCTGGAACCGGAATCTGCGATTGAGTCGATCCCAGATCTGCCAGAGTAGCTCAAGCAGTTGAGCGGTAGATGCTTGATCAACGCGCCACTGAGTGTCTCTCATCATTTGACTGTCCATGGCTATCTGACCTATGAAGACACGACTTCGAACCTGCTGCATGTCAAAACAACAGCGAGTCCTGGCTTCATCAATGTCTCAATTCCTGCAGTAAGCAACCAAGCATGCATCCGCGGTCCTCAAAGATATTTTGTTGCTGCATGTTGCACCGAACTCATGACTGACGCTTGAGTACATGTTGAACAAGTTGTAATGTACTGGAAAATTTAATGGTCGGTCCCGCTTCTCTCTGGTCAATCGAGTACCCTGTTTCTTCAAGAGGTTTAAAATCAACTGTGCTCAATTCGGAATGTAGAAATCATCACCGAGTATTCGAGTGGCCTCCATTCTCTCCCGAAACTGTTTTTTGGGAGAGGGCAAGATCTTGATGCGGACCCCGTCCTTGTCCTCATCCATCATTCTAAGACGTCTTTTAGGTGGCTTCTCTACAGAAAGTTGTCCTGGTAAAAGGCTCGTTGGTGGATTGTCCGGAGCCTGTTCAGAGCTAATTACCTTTCGACTCAGTGGCCCTCTCAGTACTGGGATGAACAGTGCTGGTTGCGAGGTTGTCGAAGCTGTGTACCGAGGCCGAGTGTTGCTCGCTGATACCAAGGCTGACATCGCTGACATCGAAGCTGACAGAACTGCACGCAACCTCAGACTGAGAGTCCTCGTTGTAGAGCTCCGGGAAATGGAAGCTGACAGAACTGCCCGCAACATCCGAATGAGATTCCTCATGGTCGCAAACTACCGAATCATGATCGGCCGAATGAGAGTCCTCATGGTCAAAGAATGCCGACTCAAAGTCCGCCGAATCAACTTCCCAGTCCGACATGACACACTCAGCAGAGGAAGAGGACTAACTACCAACTATGAGCAAAACTCAGAACACAAAAAAGCATGTAAATGCAGACCACACCAAAACTGACTGCAGGTCCTGTCCTTTTTGTCACGAAAGAGTGAATCTCGTTACCATACCTGTGGGTTCCACCGGGTCGGGTGGTTCTGTACATCCTCAGAATCCCTGTAGTCCGGGGCGGTCCTCACAAATTGGACTACATCCAATGTGGCCAATGCCGTGATAGGCTCCAGAAAAGAGAAGTGCCTCCCGTTTTGATGCAATTGAAAGCACTGCAATTGAGGACGACGTCCTGTCAATTAATTAATCCTATAGGTAAGAATTTTCTTGACTGCATCGATATTGTCCACACTGCAGCACACCAGATGAATGAGCATCTCTTGGTTCCTCGTACATCGATCGGCTGGCATCTGAACTGTAACTCTGACAGCCTGCGGTTCACGCGGAAAACCTGCATCTACTGCTGTCCGTTTCATGGCTTGGATAGGCAAAGAGCTCTAAACCTGCAGCCAGGAAAACTCCAAAATCGGTTGAATATGCACTCCCCAACGATCTGCACAAGAGAGAGAGAGAAGTGGTGTTGAACTTGGTGCATCAAGTCTGCAACAAGAACTGACTGAAGGTCCTGTCCTTTTCACGAGAATCGAATGCCGACAGATTTTAAAAGTTGGTGTGCAATGGGCTGTAGAACGCTTCGCGAAAACCCTTGGGCCCGGTAGATTTCAATTAAGTCCTCCACCTGTGGCCGAATCAAACGCATTGGTCGTGAAAGTCTGATAATAGTGCGAACCCTGGCCGAGAAACCAGAAAGAACATGCTCCCTCCTACCGACTGACTGCAATGTGCGAATAGTCGAGGCATCGGTCGGTTGCACCACCGTGATGGTGCCTTGCGTGACAGAACATGTAGTGCCTAAGAAATTCTCAGTCGGCACGTCCTCCAGGATGATGGGTGCCCCGTAAAATTCAAGATGAAACAGCAGCTGAAGCCGCGGGTTCCTTTGAATGCCTGCATGAACATGAAAGACGCGATTGTCTGCGTAACGAGCAGCCGTCTGAAACCCAATGTTGTTCAGAATGACGCGAAAATTCCGAAGCCACAGAAATTCAGTGGTCGAAGCAACCAATGTACACAGTACCGGTGCAAGTGCCGATCCCATGCTGGCTCCTTGAATCTGCCTGAACGTATGAAAGCCGCACTGAAAGAAGCTTGATCGTAACAGGAACGCAACCAAGTCAGGTAGGTCCTCCAGGTAAATTGTCTTGGTATTTCTCGCAGCAAACCTACGGCGTCCACGGAAGATGCGAAAGTTGGGATCCTTGCTGCGAACAGAGACCTGCAAGGATTGCGATTGCCATGGTTTCCGCCAATGACCTGCGAGTAGGTGCAATGCAAAGAGCAAAGAATGCGAAATACGATCATGTGGTACTGAATTGAAGAAGCCGATGAGGTCCTGTTGCTTCATGATGGTGGGTTCGTCTGCAGAATAACCCATCATAGAATGCCACATCATGCGAACTGCTTGCTGAACCGACAACACATTAAAGGTGGATCCTGCTGGAAAAGCCACCAACATGATCTGAAAAATCGCCTTGGCCAAGAAAGTCGTCAAGCGAGAATGCCAACAGTGATCACATGCAACAATCGGGCGTGCTTTCCGAAAGTCCTTGTTGGGTTTGGGCAAAATTCTTGCTACAGGTAGAGATGCTGTCCATCGACATCCCCATCCATACCTTTGGGACCACCGAGGAGTAGATTGAAATCGCATCTTCAGGCTCGACAGAATGGACGAACACCCCACACTGCATCTCTGAAAAACTGACTCATCCAGAAAAGTAGTACCCAGTAACGAATGAAAAGCAAAAGGACAGGCAACATGTAGGGAGTATGGAAAATGGTCAGCTGGAGTAAAAACGAGTCCTTGCATGTGTCGAAGATCTCGACGAACTGCTGTATGGACTGAAGACTTGTCATGACATACAGTCTGTTCATGTAGTTGACATTGACACTCAACCCACTGCCGGAGTCCTGAATGAACACGAGGAGGTAGTCTCCACCTTTTGCACCATCGATACACCTCCCTGTTCGCAATTCTCCTCCATTGTGCTGTAGGCAGGAAACATGTGTCATTGAGATTCAAGAAAGTCAAAGGTGAGTCCGGAAGAATCACCCGTACATGAGCAAACAGATGTCCTGTCTCCGATGAGCTCGTGTATCTCGTACACCTGCAGACCTCCGGCTTCCCTGGTTGCCATGATCGAAGAAAGGATCGATAATTGAACACAGTCTTGGACCATGGACGAGATTTGATCTCAATCATCTTGCATGACGGTAAATGCAAAGGCGGAAAATATATTCGTTCTTGTTGTACGATCTCATGGAGCACCCTGCATACTTCCTGAGCAAGATCATGTGCAAGAGGTGGAAGACGAAGGGGCACATTGGTGGGTGGCATGTGTCCTTTCCGAAATTCCATGATCAACCGCAGTTGCTGAACAGCTCGGGTTCGGAACGGCTCATCGATCATGTTGACCAACCTGCAGCGAAGATACAGCTCCTGCAAAGGTGTACAATGAGAACGAAGTCGCCTGGATTCCAGGAACTTCTCCAAGCTGTCACTTCCCAAGCGATAGAAAAAGAGAAACACTTGTTTGTTGCTCAAAAGATGTTGATGATAAACTCCATGTCGACGGCGAATCAGAGCCTGACACTTCCTGGTAAACCGATGTCCTGTTCTGGCCTGAGGCAGACGAAATCTGTTCTGCTTGATACGCAGTGACTTCAGAAGATCCTGAACCCATGGATAATTCAAAGCTGGTCTGATGGTCCGAATCAAGGCAGCTTCCGTTGCAAGCAATGACAAAGGGTCAGAGTCCTGGTGCAGGGCCAAAACGATACCTTGATAGAAATCACGTTTACGGTGAAACACTTTGAGTGCGGGTTCGAAATGGGATAATCTTTTCCTGGCCAGCTGATTAAACTTACGTCGTCTTGAAGCTTCTCGTCCTGGAACGGTTGTCCTGGTTGCTCCAACATACAGTAGAGCTGTGGTCGCTGGTCGGTTCACCGACACACGAAGATAAACCATATGTGGAGTTTGATGCCAGGTCCATGGATAGTGTTGGGGTACACAGAACTGCACCAGAAGATCACGAATGCGAACGAAAATGCCTGTAGAAAACCTGGGTAAAGCGTTCGAAAATAGAGCACACGAAAAAATGTGGGAGCGAACCCACATGAATCTGTCGACCATCTTGTGGGGCAAGAGAAAGTAAAGGATTGGAAGAATCAATGAAAACCATCGGAGAAAAGTGACAACAAATCGCTGTCGCTTGGTCCTTGTCGCGCTCGTAGCCGCACATAGTCACTGGTTAGCCAGCAAGTGGGCTCCCGCGATCAAGCGAGTGAGGCACTTCTCATTCAACTTAGAAGCTAAAGAAACTGAGAGACCCCATTCCACTGCGATTTTGTGGAGAGTGCAACGCCCTGGTGGCGTGTATTTCTCGGTAATTTAGAGGTTTTCACACGAGTTTTTGCACCCAGAATTTTAAGCGTTGTGTTGCCTCATCCAGGCATTGCACCCTTGATTTTGAGTCTTGGGCATGTCACGAAGTAGGAGTTTGTTGGGGAAGAGGGAGATGGTTTGCCATCCAGCATCTCCATTGAAGTTGAGGTGCGTGATCTGGCATATCATGTCGAAATCATTAAAATCCATCACAACCCCTGGGTGTCTATCCACATATGCATCTGACTTGAATGGATGCGTGTTTATGGAAATGTGTATATTTACATGTGCATACGAATGTTGACCTGTCACTTATTGTATATATCATGTCTTCAACTAGGGAATGAAATTGTGGCGTGGGCTGCAGCATAAATGCTAAAAGACTATATTGACAGGCAGACCGTCATCGATGTGTACAACCGCATCTGAAGCCGTGGCGAAAGGAATCTCTACACTCCTACACTTATAAAGCTCTGAGGGGTTTGCCACCTTTGAAAGAGTTTTTGGGTTTGCTACCCATCATCTCCTATTGAAGCCTTGGATTGAGAGTGCAGCATCTTCTAGTCTGCCTGTATTTGGGAAATCAGTCATCGATTTGAGGATCCAGTTGTGGTTCCGCCACTCATCGAACTTCTACGGGGGTTTGGCTCATTACATCCATGTGCGGCATTGCGTTTCAGCCGAATGTCTTCCAGCAGAGTTTGGATGCTCTGGACACACGTCATCCTTTTCGGTACTTAGGTTCGCTACACACTATATATCTTTCGTGGATAAGTGTAGCCCGTGATATGTGCTAAAGTGTTCAGACTCTGGTTTTTATTCTGGTGGTCTCCCAGCATCCCCTACTGTGATTTGCATTTCTGGCTGGGTGGGCCACACCTTTTAAGGATTAGCTTACGGTGTAATAGGGCATGTTAATCAGTTATTCTATTGAAGACCTGTTGTTCGCCATCATCCACCCACTTCCATGTAAATCCGAAAGACAATGTAATTACCCATTTCCGTGATGCACACAAAGTTATATGTGTGTGTATGTGTGTATACATGTGTCATCCACCCATAATATGCTTGCAAGGTTCCAATTTACATCGTGTGTGCAACTGCAGAGTGGCCTTGCGGTTACATACCCCGGTACTTGCATGTATATCACAAAAAGACCTATGTATATATACATACATATATATATATATAGATATGCATATACATATGTGTGCTCGTGCATGGGCTTCCAAAGTTCACGAACTTGTATATGGTTGCATAGGCTTCGAGAGAGCATGAACTTGTATACGTGCATATCTATATGTATATATATATATATACATATATACACATATATATATATATACATGTATATGTAGATGTATATATGTACAGGTATGGAGGACGTGCTTCCACACAGATTTGAGATTCCGCATCCTCTACCCACCATGCCCATTAGGGGTTTGGGATAGGAGCCTGAGGCCCTCCATTTTCCTTTGAGTGCATGGCTGCCTAAATGCCTCATTGCTGCATACACATATGTTCGCATATTTCAGAAATATTGCACATGCTTCCGTGATACTTATGTATGTACGTATAACCCCGTGTATGTTCATATGTATTAAGCATATATGTATGTGTGCAGAAGTTTTGCAGAAGCATGAACATGGAAACAGCATGAACATATGTGTATGTAAACATACACATCCATATGTAGGTGTGTATGCATGCCTGCATGTCATATACCAACATGCATGCACAGACGTGTATATAGATACATATATACATATATATGTAGGTACAAACACCTATATGTATAGAGTAACACTGGATTGGGAGTGCCAAAGGCCGAAGGCCCCAGGCATCCTCTGCTTACAGATGTGCGCCCTCCGGATCTCCGTCCAGAAGGCCCCTGGGGGCGGGGGGGGGGGGCGCCAAAAAAAAAAAGAAAAATGGACCACAGATTTTGCACACCCGATTTTTTTTTTTGGCGCCCCCCCAGGGCTCCAGGCCTCCAGGCCTGCACACTCCAAGGCCTAGAGCCACACCTTAAGGCCATGCCCTTATGTCCTTGAAAGTTTGTCCCATAATTTTATCTCTCTCGAACCGGTGTTCGGTTATGCCCAAACATTTTCAAACGGTTTGGTGGAATGTGTTGTCAATTCACACTACGTCGTGAAATGTTGTATGCTGCTAAAACAATGTGCGGGAAGCGAAGAGCTTCCTGAGCTTGCCATCTGAGAGTGCAAGTGAAAACACGAACACGCGAAAAAACACGCCACCAGGGCGTGATGTTCTGATTTTGTCAACTGGCTTCCTGCTACCATCATCAAGTTTTGCACAAGCAGCAACCAACTCGGAAACTGCGGTGTCAATCACTTTGTTCTTGCCCTTCCCGATAGCAGTAGATGCTAGCCAGTTGTTGACACTCTTGAGGTTATGGCCTTCCAAGTTGCAATTCTCAAGGTAAACAGTACTCTCGCGATTCGGAAGATACTGCGAGTATGTATCCCGAGCATCCATTGGGCCCTGGTCCTTGTCCGTTTCTCCCTCTTCAAAGGGATCTTCGACAGGCGATCTGAAATTGGTGGTTGCTTCACCATCGGCTTGAAGGTCCTCATCTTCGAAGTCGGGGTTGGGGCTCTCCGGTGCTGCCTGCTTAGATTTGGAAACAGGTGTCCCTCTGCGACGAGGAAGAGCTGGCTGGGAGGAACGAGACTGCTTACCCTTCAAACGTGCATTCTCAGTCTCCAGAGCATGAAGTCGCTGCAACAAAGTCTGATTGGTCTGAACTGGTGCATGCTTACGAAAGTCCTTCACCAAGTCCTCGGCCAACTTCTGGATGGTCTTGAAGCGAGCAGGCCAATCTTGAAGCTCCGAATCTGGAAACAACTTCTTCTGAGTAGCATTCAGAATGGTAACAAAATCGGTGCCCTCCTGCTCTGCTTGCTCCGATCGAAGTGCCCGCATGAGCACCCCAGCAAACACACCCTCTTGTTTCGACCGAAAATTCTCCCAATGCACAGCACGACCATGAGCAATCTGCCGTAAAGCCCAATTAGAGGTACCCCCCGAAACCACTCGATGCAAAGGCACTTCAAAGATCTCCATACCTGCAATGCCATTTTCTCGAGTAAGTCGATTGGAAGTCACTCGTCTCGGCAACGACAAACCATACACCTTATTCGAGTCCCACTCCTGCGAGGTTGACCGCCACGATCCCGGGAGGTTCGTACTTCGTGGTTCAACTCTGGGAGAGCGAGTGCGAGATCTATGCCGAGTAGTGCGACCCGAAGAAGAGAATTCAGGACGTCTGCGATGCGAGCGGGGTGGGCTTCGAGATCGTGAATCACGGCGACGATATGACATGGCTCAAGTACTCTGACAGCAAACTTGAAAGATCAAAAGCTATGCAAATACACATGTTGACATGAACTGAATGCAAGCGGTCCTGCATCCTGCAAATGAAGCACGACACTACTGCAGGTCCTGGTTTGTTTTCTTGGTCCTCTGCGAGACGACGTCAGTTGCCTGCACCACGCTGGATCTGCTGAGCATGTGTCAGAGGAACCTGAAAAAGCGGGCGACCGAAAGAATCTCTCAAAGGAGTGAACTGTTTGGCTACTGCCACTGTGAAACCTGCCACCGTGCTCCTTCCGCTGTGGATCACATATTTATGGTCTCGTTTGAAGTGGACGACCCTGTGTATGAGGCACTGTTGCTGGGCGTATTCTCCACCGCCCGACTTCAGAACGAAATGCTGGCCCGGAACACTCGCATACCCATGTGTGATAATGGGACAAGCCCATTTTGCAGAATTCGTGACCCTATCAAGAATCTGCACAAACGACATGTCATCGCTCCACAGTGTTGCCTGCGAATAATCGCCTACGGCCTCCGGGCCGTCCGCCAGCGTGGCTGGTGCCAAAAACCGAGATTGAATTATCCCTTGTACACCTGCCATGTCCGAGCCATGAGCAAAATAATATAAAGTTCGTTCTTCTGCAGAAGAATCATCATGTGGAACAAACCGATCATTCAGATCAAAGCTCCAGAAAACATGTGCCTTGGACTCATGACACTTCACTCGACAAAACATGCGAGATGCATCTCCTGTGTATCGACACATCAGCGTTGCAAAGCACCGAAGTTCAAAGAGAGGCAGAAGCTGAATCCCTGAGCTGTTGCAAAGATCTGTTACAATCTTCATGTTGCGCTCAATCTGGTCCTCAGGCGCTCCTTGCATGATGAGGCGACCTTGCCAGCTCTTAAGCTTGACACTGACTGCTCCTCCCACTGTCCTCGACAAAACCAGTTCAGAATGCACGTCCTGGCCACTAGTCGTAAGCAAGGGATCACCTGCATACTGCGGAGGTTGCATCGGTGTACACTCGACAGTGTTCGCATTTCCTGTAGGAATCACCGGTGGAGGTGGAGGTGGTGGAGGAGGGGGTGGTGGTGCTGCCGTCGATGGTGATGCTGACGACGTGCCCTTGACTTCTCTTACAGCTGAAAGACTGCGCAAAGACGCCATCTGAACAGCACGATCCGCCAGGTCCTGTTGAACCTGTATCTCCCTGTCAGAAGCAGAAGACTCGGCAGCCGACAAAATGCTGTCTTCTGGAGGCCTACACACTTCAAGTGCTCCCAGCATCTGTTCCCTCCTCTGCTGCAAAACTTGTCCCACTGATCCCTTAGGAACTTTAGCAGCATTCTTTGCACGGGCAACTCCTCGCGAAGTGAGCTGAGGTGTCTCCATTGGGGGTGCAATCGATCGATCACTGTCCGAGACAACTTCTGAAGTATCATCTCGAGACTCAGAAGAAGAATCTCCCATCGGAATGTCCTTTCCTGTAGAAAGTCGATCTGGCAGAACATTGTCAATCTCGATTCCCTGGAACCCAAAATTGGGCATCGGAATCTCCGATGGCGAGGGTCCTTCACCCTCCGAGATATCAACCCCGGTAACATCTGCATCAGGCAAGGAATCCATGTTCACAGTGCAGAAGAGGCTGCAAACAAAACAAAACAAGTGAATTGAAGCCGAGATGCTACCACGACCATTCATCTTCGGTAACTGTTACTTCTTGGTTCACTCAAGGCTGCTAGAGCCACTCAGAGACCGTTAAGGCCACTCAAGCCCATATCCAACGGAGCACTTCCGATCCGGTTGCTCTCTAGGAGCACTTAGACCCATCACCTGACAAGAAAGGGCCACTCTTTACAATGCCTTTGCACCATTGACCTGTCCCGAAGGAGCACGGCCTGTTCTGTTACCATCTTGGGCCGCACAACGTACCCTGGCAGTCCGCAGGAGCGGTAGTTGCCGTTGGCAACAAGGCCACACACGGAGATAAGGAGTCCAACAAGACAGAATCGCCAAATATGTAATAATAATCTGTTGGTATAGTCGATGATCACCTGAAGCCTAAGTCACACCTGAATGCAACTGCAGCGAGAGCTGTCCAACCCTTGTGCAAGATCATGTTCGTATCTTTACAGCTTCATCTCAGTGGTGCACTGCACAATCAATGTACAGCAAGAATCCTATCGGGGTTCTTGGCTTAGCCCCCTGCCATAATCACCTGCAGGTACGTGATCCCAGCGTCCCAGGATCATATCACACTCAACAGACAGGCGTCTTCGTTGGCCTGAGTCCTGTCTGTGAGCCTCAGGCCTCCTGCAGACTGAAATCGCACGATTGTCCAGAAACTTCTAGCTTAGGATCGAGGCTTACGCACACACACACACACACACACACATACACACACTTTCGAGAAGAACATGCCTGAGATTGTGGGTTTTCGCATGATGGTGTGTTTCCCCAGTATGGGACATTGCACCCACATTCTGCATTCTACGTGAAAGGCTCCACGGCTGCCAGGATTCGAAGGGCGTGCCGCCGCCATAAACCGGTGCTTTTTCTGATAGCGGCATGAAGGGACCTGGGCAACAGTACACTCAATCACTGATCGCAGAATTCTCGTGTTTTTTTGCAAGCTGGTTTCGGGACTTCTGGTTGCTTTGGAGCTTCAGGATTACCAGACCAGATTCGAGTTTGCAGATGTAACGTAGTCGGCTCCATTCAGGTAGCGTGCGTGCATGGTATCAGAAGGAGAGGTGCTTGCAACTGAACGTACAGCACAGTTGACAAAGAGCGCCCGAAGGGTCCTGGAGAAAACTTCCATGTCCTTGCATCTCAGCACAGAGCTTCGTGTGCGGAACTGTCGCATCGACCACGGGTGGAGGCTGCTTTGATCAGTCAGGGAGAAAGGCCAGGTTTGAGCTAGCCGATGTGACTTTGACAACCCTCATGTGCCCATCTTGCACCTGCTTGTGCGGCATGTCAGCCAAGCATGGCCTTCGTTTCCAACCAATTCGAGTCAGCACTCGGCTTCGTGGGTCCATCCGCTTGTGGTTTTTGGCTGAGGTGGCGAGAGAGAAAGGAATTCAGAGTTGCCCTGCAGGTCTTGTCATGTTTCGAGGCTTCGTCAGCCCATCTGGCAGGCTCCCCATCCAGCTGTGGACGATTGCTGGATGCTGCATGGCGCGTGTCTACCGACACGTCGTCAACCTTCTGCGCTTCGGAAACTACGTACTTCGGTTGTCCGGCGAATCGCCGCGACCTTCGTCCCTGACTCGAGCGCCAAGGGCCCCACCAGCTTCGCAGGCTCGATGAGAATCCATCAGAGCTTGAGCCACAAAAGCCACGATACGGACGGAAAGGGGTCCTCACATTGGCAACTGGATCAATAGACCAAAAAAGCTGCCAACATGAACCGCCATGCCAGAATCCAGAGTCCGCATACAGCAGGTTTGGCCTCCGTGGTGCCTTTTGCGCGCCGGGCTCCTCCAACAGAAGCAACGGTGCCTATAGAAAGCTACGATGCAAAGGGCCTTCGAAGTCAGATCTGGGGTGCTCTAAGCCTTGCATGGTATGGTTCACAATCCGAGAACGATGCCGTGCTGCCTGCAGACCTCACGTGGAACTCCGGCACCACCAGGCGAAGAACTTTGAAACTCAGCTGAAGGCTCCGAGTCGTGTCGCATTGTCTCGGGAGGGCCCAGCCTCCCGAACACCTCTTCCATCCGAGCGTGAGAGCTTCAGGCCTTGGACGTTCGTTTGTTCCCTGCGTTGCCTTGCTCTCAGATTCTGCTTGTGATTTGCTTCTGGAAATCAGCACTTCAAGGAGTCCTGGGCTGAAGAAGCTTCAGACTCGGCGACAAACACGTCATTCCAAAGACTCGAAAGCCTCTTACTCCTGAAGCAGCTCTATCTTTATCTGTCTTGCGTAGAACTTGCGAAGCTGAAACTTTGTCATTCTCTGGTGTTGGCTCACCCGGCTTCCGTATTTGCTGGGCGTGCTGCTCCCGTGCAAATGGGCCGAGCTGGTCTGCCCCGGGCGCAGGTGGCCTCAGGAGGTCTTGTCTGAAGGCGCTTTAAATCCAACGCTCACAGCCGAACTAACTCCTACAGGCCTTGTGGGACCTGGACCTAGCACCTTAGGACCTGGACCGCCACAGTGCCACACTGGTGTGGAGACCTGTAAAGACTCCGACCTGGGCAGCTGCTGCAGGGGATGTGTTTCCCCTGTGCGTATTGCTTCCGGAGCTGGTCCAGGTGACCTGGGTGTCGTTGCACATCTTCGCAACCCGGCCCTAGCCCTAACAGTCGCGTGCAAGTCGCGACAACTGCTGACATCCCGCAGCATGGGTCACGAGCACTAGTAGATTTCTACATGCACCTCCCTTTCATGGCAGATTTTCGGAAACCGAGGCAAGATCTGGCAAGCCGGCAGTCCTGCTTGCGGGGAGGCCGCGCTTGGATTCGATGCATCGGAGACCAGAATCTGCCTCAACGCTCCCAAGCAACGCTGAGATGGCTAGAGCCCAAGCACACAAAGAACCTTCCTCCGATCTTCAGTGCCCTCCGACCGCACTGCATGGAATGCCCTGTCCATGGCAACCTCCATTGGCATTCATCCTTCGATGCCGGGGCCACGGCAATGAGGCAGGAGGTATCTCCGGCTCGCCCTCGATCTCCTCATCCCTCAATTGCGGCCGTTTGCGGGGTGATGCGAGAAATTGGGCCCCGCTGCACACACTCCGGATTCAAGTCAGGTAAGATAGCAACCCATCGGATCCCGCTTGTGACCTTCCCTTCGTACTTCCACTTGTCAGTGACTTGGATGCCGACATGAAGGACTTGCGACACTCCAGCTCCCAGTGGCACCTGCCAAGGGACGAAACTGCGACCGAGCCGTGGAGCCGTGCTCCCCAACGACTTCGAAGGTGGAGCTCAACAACTTCACGGTTTCCTGCCTCTCCGCAATCTGGAACGCTACCTGCGGCTCAAGAACTGCTAAGCACCGCCTGGCTGCAAACCGCCGAGCAAACGAGCTAGGACCCCTTCCTACTTGTCGGGTATCATGGGGAACTAAAGGTTAACCTTTTTGGTTATATAGGGATTATATAGGGACTATACTACCCAAAAAAGGGTAAAGGTTACCTGCTCGACTACTAGGCATTCACCCGATGCGCAAGGAGCCTTCGAAGGAGCCTGAGCCTGAGAGAAGGTGCACGGCAAACCCTGAAGCCCGAAACGAGTGGGCAGTTGAAGTGGCAAATCAAGGGGAGTGGCTTTTGCACCTGAAAATCGAACCAGGAGTGACGACTTCAAGGAGGGAAGCAGTGAGGTTCGTGCTTCGAAGCTCGAACCCGGAAAGATCATGAACGCCGATTGTGCAGAATTCATGGGTGCGGCAGCAAGCTGCGGATTGCTCGGAAGTCGAACAAATCACATCGCAGAACGACAGGACAGACAGGATACGCTAAAAGAGAACTGGCACACGGAAGAATGCAGGAGATGCGTTTCAGCATGAAAGACTTCCACGGGGTATTCAGCTCTGCACTCTGCATGGGCGTGCGCTTTTGCCATAGGGAGGTTGGATGATGGCCGGGAGCGGAACCGTGCGAAACCCTCGGAATTTTAGAGCCAGAATCCGAAATCGAAGAGGCCCAGATGCTCTTTTGGGATGCCTGTTTCTCTGGGCCCACGCTGGGCTCCAAGATGCAATCCAACAGGTGCGCCTGCCACAGGCCATCGAAAGAGTCTGCGCCACAGACAGAGAGTCGAAGCCTCATCTTCTTCTCCGAATACAGACTCCCTTATACGCATGCCAAGGAAAAAGTGTCTGAGTCTGAGTACCTCTTGATGCCAGGTGCCAGCATGTACACACAGCTGGGCTGCACATCACCAGAGTCCAGGGTGTCGCTTGCAAAGCCGAGAAAAAAAGACGAGAACGAGAAAACGAGAACGAGAACGAACAGCCTCTCGAGACCCGGAAAGTGGAACAACTCGTGAAGACGAACGGATCCTAGATCGAAACCCACCCGCCTCCTTCTTCTCCCAGCCCGATAAGACCAGGCCCTTGCCTGGCAGCTGGCGACATTTATGACGGCAGCAATCGCGGTCTCCTCTCGCCATGCTATCGGCTAGTTCGAACCACAAACCTCTCGAGCCTCACTCGGCACTGTGTTCAGTCGCGAAACCCGTGCTGCCAATTACAGCATGGCGAGCATGCGTCTGGGGAGAATCGGCTAATCGGGCTCAAGCGCTGCTAAGCTCCGCACAAGGACTCCGCACCAGGGCACTCGGCGCAGTGACTGCAAGGGCAGGCAGTGGCTTCACCGGCCTTGACCTGGTGAGAAGCACCGAAGGCATCATCGGCTTGCAGGAGTGTGCAGTTGCGACACAAACGCTCATACAACAGTGCAACACCAGACAGCGTAGCAAAACGTGAAATCGATAAGGTGACCCAGCTGACAAAGTGCTAAAACAACATCACAGAGGCGAGGACAATTAAATCTTGTTGAACGCGGTGACGAGGATTGCGAAAGTCAGCATAGGGATGCGCGACGACGGATCTGCTCATAGCGATGACGACGAAGATGTTGCTGATCAATATACCGATGATAGTGACAAGGTGTGACTAACGGCGGTGAGGATAACCATGCTGTTGATGATACCGGTTCCTCTTGCTTGCTGGTGTTGGCAAGTGGTCACAGGACGTTTCATGTTATCGACTCGTGACCGAAGATTACAGTAACCGCCATTGCTCGCCAGCATGTTCTGCTTCTGCCTCTCATCATAGCGCGATCACTGCCATCGTTGGTCTGATCAATACTACCTCGCCAAGCTCGCATCCCCGATCGTCACCTACAACTGTATGTGCGGCCCTGCTCATCTATTCAACCGCTATCTTTCAGTACCCTGTGAAGAATATTGGCCGTAGACAAGACTTGTTGGATGACACTGCATGGTCAATCTTGCCTTCGAGCTGTTGTCTCAGCATTGCTGCCAGGTCCGCTATCGCACGCTAGGTCGAGTTTTGGTAGGATCAGTGCAGCGACAGAGCGTGCTGTTGCCCTGGCATCCAAGTTCTGGGAAACCGCGGAATTCCCGGCCTCTCGGTGGGCGACAAGTCAATCGCATCCTCGGAAATGCAGCCAATGGCTCAACCCCATGCACAAAATGGAGATCACTGCAGCCGTAGATTCGGTCAGCGCGCGCTGCAAGCGCAAAGCGAGCCTTGGCCCCAAGGTACGAGAAGAAGATAGAGCCCGAATCGGATCCCATCTTGAGCTAAAGTCTTATAGACTGCGTCTCTTGAAGGAGATAATCATTGTCTTCATGCTTGCCGGCTCTGCTGTAGATTCCATGTTTCACTGCTTTAGGTTCTAGAGCACTTCGGAAGACCTTCTACGCTGCTGATTTGTCAAAGCGTCTGTCATGCCTTTGACCGGTAGGCCCAGGTGGCTTCTTCCGTTGTTTCTCTGAGGCCCCCACGACCGACCGAGCCGCAAGTGGGGAGGCAACGCAGCTGAAGGGAGCGTCAGCACGCCCTGGAGAGAAAGCTTGGCTTTGGGGTGCGGAGCAGTGGCTAAGAGTCGCATGTTGTAGCGAGCCCGACAACTTAGGCGAAGCTTTGCGAAGGCTCCTCCGACGATCTGTGCCACAAAAAAGCGGACGAAATGAGAAGAGACGCAGCGTCCTTGCGAACCCTGCACGGTCCTAGACCATCACAGAAATACTCCATGATTAGCCGGCAGCGGTACCACAGTGATGTGAGAACATGAATAGAGCATTGATATGCACTTGTCGACGCCAAGCCAGAAATTGCAGGCAACAGCGAACACGATGTTAATTTTCACCCCTCTACCGTGCCGTCCACCGCTGTCCGAGGCTCCTCCGGTCCAGAAGGCGGTGTTTTAGAAGCGGCGCCTCGGCTGCCAAGTCTAGTATCCCGATGCTCCAAGCAGTGCCTGTCCACACCAAAACCACTAGTATGGTACCAACAAGCCCGTTATCCAGCCAGACCCGAGCATGAATTTCATCCTAGTCATTGCAGTTGTAAACATAAATCTCACACTACATAATATATCTGGACACCGAAACCAAAATACTATGCTGTCAGACAGTTCGTGATATATGAATTTCAATGAATCTGGTCCACCGTTAACCGATGTTCTTGCCCATTCCCACACGGATTCATCCCGCTTTTAAGGCAAGTGGCGTTGGTACCACATTCGATGTGTCCTCACGAGTAACATGCTCCGATGAGTAGCTGATGTTCTGGCGTCACCATCACTCTTCACAAACACGCCTGCATCATGCATTCGGCGCTTGGGCTGCCATGTGCACTACACCTGTAGTCAATTCGCTGATAACCACACAAAGCCGTCTGCGCCAAAAAAACGCAAGACAATACACGATGATTGGCAACAAGAACGTGCTTGAGCCAGAAAGAAGAACGGTAGCTTCCTGTTCTTCAACAACATTGAACAATTACAGTTGCAATTTCATTCGAAATCCAACAAACTGCAAACGACAACTGCTAATGCTTGTGTTTCGGAATCAAGTTTGCAACACAAATGCAGGGCAAATCACATGCGGCAGAACCTGCCACAGGAAGAACCGCGAAAAGAGACAAATGAATGACGGAAATCGGCTTGTGTTATCCGTAGCACACGCTACACCTCTTAGACGCACTCAGCGAAAGCGAGAAAGTCGAGAGTTGGCGATTGAGCAGTCTTGCGCTTTCAGCAGAATGGCTGAAGCTTCAACCGACCGTGATTGAAGTTGGAAAAAGAAGCTTGAACGGACTTGAATCCTTTCCTTTCTTGGAGAAACCGCAACTGCCCACTTTGTTTTCTGCAAGCTGCTCTTGCAGCACATCCGCAACGTTGCAAATACAAACCCAAAGCTGACGATGCGAATCGGTGGTTGGACAAGGACATTGAGCCTTATCCACTGTGTTCGCAACTTCCCAATGACACTTCCTGGCAGAAGGTCTTGCATGCAAAGATTCCCAGCTTTGTAGTAGTGGTGGAAAGCCGGATCAGGTTGATTGGCATCGCTTTGTTTTGCTCTCGGAAGATGGAGCGGCGTTCATTCATGAACCACCATTCCTGCCGTGCACAACTTTTCGGTGCCTTTGACGTTGCGGTATTTGGCTTGTCATGTTACTCTGTGTGAGCCGCGTTCTTGCTTTTCGTTGGAGTGCAGCGCACAAGGAGATATCCGTCACGTTGGAGAAGCTGACACTGCACAGTCTCAGCTGTGTCATTGCGCTTGAACCAGAGTTCAAAACACTTTCTGTTCGAACCCAGATTGGAACACCCGTGTTCGAATCCAGAACTGTGCTTCCAGTAAATTCTTCCAGAACTTTGAATTCTATTAACAGCATCTAAACTGCAAACTCTGCTCAAACAGATCAAGAGAAAGTGTTCAACTCTGGGTTCGAGTTTGAACAATTCGAACCGGCATTCAACTTTGGGCTGAACACTGCAACAAACGGCATGGACCAACAATTGTCAGGCACCGAAGCTTCCTGAAGGAACTGGAATACGGCTCAAAAAGATCCAGCACTCAAGACTTGCAGAAAAGTCTTCTAATTGTGTTCGAACCCTGGATTTCAATCCAGGTTCCTCCAGGGACGAGCCAGCCGTGCCGAACGGAGAGGTTGAACCAGGTCTGATGGTGAAAATGTTTTGAATCCTCAAAGACGCCTGCGGAGTATAGCGCAATCACAATGTGAAACACATGAGTGCATGAAATACGATAAAGCAAATCATGATAAAATGCATGGGGTATCCTAGGAGGCAAAATGATAAACACCCCGCCTACGAAGCTTCATTGAGCTCGCGGGTTGAAGTCTTCGGCATAATCTAGTTTGCCTCACCCCGTACGAAACAACAGCTTGCTTAGTTCACGATTGCACTCGACTCACAGACTACTTTTCATGAGCACTGCCCCAAAAGGTCTTTGGCTCGATACGTCGTTCGACTACGTAGAACTGTACATCTACGACTAGGTTACACCGTCTCTGAGGGCGCGGGCCGCCCACGAGACGATAGCTTGACTCACCCAAGCGTAGGCGCATGTGGCATCAATGCAGCTCGCAGCTGCAACACCACGTTGAAGCATGATTCCTAAGGGATCAGCACAAGGATTGCGATGCCTAATTGCATCGAGTGGCTCGTGAGCCTACTCATTCGGACTCGCAGCTGCTCCACAGCTGCCAAAGTGGTTCGTAAGTGAATCGAGATTGACAGCAAAATGCTGTTTCGAAGTCCTGTCATGTTTTGCTCAAACACAAGACTATGTACAATCGTCGTTGCCAGCAGCCTTTGTACAAGAATCCAACCGATCAGTGCACTGCCCGAAGCAGCGCACTCAAGGATTGGCGCATCAAGAGCATTATAACAAGTCAGCCACCGTAGCAAGCTTTGCATGGCTTAAAGCCTCGTCGCACTGCCTCTCCACGTGTAAGGCGCTCAAGGGCTTTGGCGTTATGCAGGTTGCCGCAACTCCGGCGGCCATGGTATGCATAACCACGCGACTTGGTCACCCAAACGGTTTGCTGATCAAGCTCATCTCTGATACGCTGGTCAAGTACAGGTGCATACCTGACTGCTGGGTTCGGTGCTTTCGGCTGCACCGCAGGTCCATTGGATGATCGCGCTGTCGGGTCGGGAGCATCATGATCATCAGCAGCTCGGCCGCTGCTCTGTCCAAGCACAATTGCACTACTCTTAGGGATGGCCAAGGCACGAGGATTAGGGTTCTCGGCAGGTTTCGGGACTACACTATCAACCGAAACTTTGGCTCCCTCGACCGTCACATTGACGCACACACCCGGCGTTGCCTGCGGCGCGCTGGAATCGCTGCTCGCGGCTGCCTCACTTGCTTTCTCATGCAACCTTCCTGGCCTGTTTCCACGGCACAAGAAGATACCACACAGCACTGCAATAATAACGCATTGGCTCACGATAAAACTCGGCATGGGATGCTCTGCAAGGAAATCAGCAATCAAGAAAATCGCATACAGCAACTGTTCAAGAAAATTCCAAAACATCTCCCCGTAACCGTGCTCGCCAGTCCCCTGGCTCAAGGCGTCATCGCGATGCGTATTGGGCTCATCATCGGCACTGGCGACAGAATCTGCTTGCAACGCCAATGCAAGGATCTGAAGCACAAGCTGTGGGTTCACTGCACCTCGCTTCACAATGCGACTCACATGATGTCGAGTCCTGTGATCAAGCAAATGGGCGTTCCCAACCAAGGCATAGCCGCAGTCTTTGTCACGAACATTCAAGCGTGCAAGAATGAACTCAACTCTCTCTGGCTTTAGCGGCTTCGTGGGAAGGTCACCAACATTTTCTGCGGTTCCAACCGGCGAAATGTCCAGCATCTTTTCCTGAGTCATCTGCTGAAGCCATAACAGCTTTCCGTCGATGTGGCGAGTCCGTCCGACTCCTTGGCGATTGCCAAGAGACCGCGCTGCTGCATTGTCGCACAAGCATGTCAGCGCAATATGCAGTTCTGGACACAGGTGTATGATGCAATTCTTAAGGAGGATAGCAGTTGCCGAACCAGCCACAAGGGAGTTGTACTCAGCCTCACATGAAGAAAGACTGATCACCTTCTGTGTTTGGCTGCTCGAATGAAGCAGCTGCCCGTCCCAAAGAATGCAACATGCAGATACGGACTTGCGCGTCTTCTTATCCCCGGACCAGTCACTGTCTGAGAACATTTCGAGGATAGAAGTTTTCTGCTCAGACACGCGATTGCAGATCAGTCCTTGCCCAAGCTGGGGTTTTGCCAAACCAAGCACATGTGACTTATGGCAATTCACATAGGCAGTCAGATGCCTCAGTAACTTCCAGCATCCTTCGGTAGGCTTGTGGGCATGTGTGGATAAAAATCGAATCCCAAATTGACACGCCAACAGGTCTGAAGCAAGATACATCAGGATGCCAAGTGCTGAGCGATACTTCGATGCACACTCTGAGTTCAGCTCACGGTCCGACGACAAGTCGGTGGGCAGGCCTCCAGTCGGGAACGGGGCCGCCTTGTACCGCTCCTTGGCACCATCAAGTCCAGTGATTTTCAAGAGTTTCTCAAGATATTTGATGTCAGGTTCAACAACCAGCAAATTGGGGCTGACTAAAATCAGTCGCCGCTTCAAGAAGGAAACCTCGTCACCAACTTGACGGATCCATTCACTGGACACTTTAAACTTTGACTTCAAGTGATTCTCAAGCTCCTGAAGGCGCGCAGTCAATCCTGCTGCAAGCATGTCATCTACATGCACCATTCCACCTCCTTGGCACATGTGGCTGCCTTCCGCATGCGGGATGCGAAACAACACTGGTTGCTCTGCCAACGGCTCAGCAGCAACAGCTGCACGGATCTCACACATAAAATCTTGAAACCAGGTAGCAGATCCGTCCCGTTGCCCAGGCAGCATTCGGAAAAGTTTATACCATTTTCCATCGACTTTTGTCAAGGTATCATGCTGTTGCTTGCACTGCAAGAAAGCGTCGGATACATCAAGACTCAGCAGGGACCAGCCGTCCCCAAAGTTGCGAATGAAAAGTGATGGAACAATTCTCAGCATGCACTGGGTCGTGGTCGGTGCAAACAAGTGCTGCCTGCCCGGATCTAAATGCGCAAATTCTCGCGCAACCAGCCTGGCTCTGCGCAACCAAACGCGCTCTCCCTTGATGACTTTAGGTCTCCATGTGCGGACGTACTTGGAAGACAATGTCCGATGCCCTTCAAGCCAGGACTCACTTTGTTCAAGAACACCGGCTTTCGTCAACCGATCAAGCTCAAAGGAATCTGCTGCAGCATCAATGGCTTCAAGCTCGGATGCATCGCACACTGGCTCAGTTTCACTGAAAGGCTTAATCAAAATGCTAGGGATGTCAGGCGCATTGGCTGCATCATCACCCAATCCTCAGTGTCCCACATGGACTCATCCGCACAATCAAGAAATTGCTCTGCACTTTCATCAAGAAGCTCGGGAGCCTCATCGTGATGGAACATTTCACAATCATGTGCACTTGTCTGAACAGCATCAAGACGAAGTTTCTTTCGGGCTGGAGCTTCCCCGCCTGCTTCCTCAGTCGCAGGTCGTGCTATCCCAGAGGACGAAGAAGCGATCCCAGGCCCATCATCAAACGACACAAGTGGCGAGGCCGTTTCAACTTGCATCGGAGTTTCTGCTTGCTGCCCTGGAGTGGCCGCTACAGGCGTGGGCGGCTCAGGTGAATGCAACACCGGCTCTCGGGGCAGCGGTGGCACAAACTCTTGCAGCATTGCATCGTCGGGCAACAGATGACCCGGAAACGGCAAAGGATTCTCCGCCGCACCTGCTTGTGATGGCACTTCGGCTTGCTGCGCAACCTGAGGCTCGGTTCCGGCACCTTCATCACCCTCAAGCGTTTTCTGCTTACGTGCTTGACGAACTTGGCCTGCAAGAAAAGATGCTTGGCTCCATGGCATGTCGCGCAGCTTGGCGCACAAGGATGAATCATATTGCTTTGGCAACCGTCTAACAGACCTTGAGGACAGCATGATTCCTCCTTCGGTGACCCCAAAATGTAGGTCCGACACAGGAAGTTTTCCAAGCCAAAGCATTTTGCACCAGCGTGCTTTTCCTTTGACACTGCTTTTAACCCTTGCGTAGACATTTTCTCCGAAGCAAACAAGTTTCCCTGCATATGGCCTGCCATTGATCACTTGAAACGCACTGAGGTCGTTATGCCGTGACATCCGCATGTGAAGCCAGGCAGCGTGCCTCCAAGCATATGCGTGCACTGGGTGCATTGCACCTACAGTTGTCTGAGCACGCTCCTCAAACTGATCAAGAATGCATCCTGCAAGCTGCCGAATGCTGTCAATGGCCTGCTCCGAAGCATTTGACTGGTGATCACCTGGCTCAGTCTGCTCCAAGTGGGTTCGCAACCCCATCTTGGTCCTGAAAGCTTTGATGCCCTGCTGAAGCGCTAAGCAAGCTGGCTCACCGTCAGACCTGATCGTGACGGACTCGTGCCCACAGTAATTCAAGAACCGACAAACTTCGGCAACAAGATACTTGAATGCAACCGGTCCGCCCTTGGCTGGCGTTGGCACAGCATGCATCGCTCCTGTGTGGGAGTCTTTCAACACAAGGCAAACAAGCTTGTCCTTTGATGCACCTTCAAACTCAGCTGGGCTGCTCCGGCCTGTATAAGCAAAATCAAAGCTGCACACGGAATCATCACGCAGCTCGGGTTTGCTCGACACATGCTTGTCGGCTTTGGCGCGGAATTTCACACAGTGCGGGCACCAATCTGCAAATGGCACATGGCTAAGCTCGTGGCGACGCTTCTGCTCTGCAGTTGGCTCTTCGACAAACTTCTGTTCAAGAGGCAATGGCACACCATCAGTCTGGAAAGCATGTTGTTGCAGCAACTCCTGGGTTTTCAAGTGTTGCTCGATCCTCGCGAAGACCGTCGCCTTTCCTCCAGACTTGCCTATTCCAAGAACTTCACAGGCCGACCTTAGGGTCTTAAGGGTACACCCGGGATGCAACTCAACCCCATTGACCACAACATGACCCTGGGAAGGAACTTCGGCGGGAGGCACAGGTCCTACACCGCCACCGTCATCATCCTCAGCATTTTCATCCTCCTCAATCATGCTTTCATCAGGCGGTGCATCAGCATACTCGCCATCATAACTTTCATCATTCCACGGAACATGCTGCTGATCAAACAGCTTCTCAACTTGCAAAGGATCAACAGAGCCGATGGTGATGATGTGGCGGGACCCTTTCGGCTCAAACTCCTTCTCAAGATCATCAAAGAGGCTGGTCAAGCAGTTGATTTCAATCAGTTTCCATTCGGCACCATCGTACTGAAGGGTCGTGCGAAAGCTCACTCCGTGGTGGCCCAAAGGCACTGACACATCAAGAAACCGATTCGACTGATCTTGCCTAGCAAAAATTCCAGGCTGCATCTCCGTGTATTGGCTACCCAAGTTCAGCCATGCACTTCCAAGCTTGATTGCACGCACAGCAGCAGCATCGGGGTCGCCTGCTTCACCGCCCTGGGGCACCTCGACTTGTTGATCCCTGCCGTGCGCATATTCATCATCAAGCTCGTCCCCTTCGGAAAGAGGCGTGGCTTCCTGGGGCTCGTGGACTGCATTGTCCTCTCTGTCATCGTTCAAACAGTCGTTGGCACATACTACCACGCTCATGATGGAGCCTCGCGCACGCAAGGAATTGTGCCGGTAGTGCATAGGCACGCGCACTGTGCCCCCAGGATTTGTCAAGTAAGGAACACCGTCACTGTGGATGATGTCCCATCCCCGCCTGAGCAACTTGCCAACACTGAAAAGCGGCTGTGTCACACTGCTCAACAGCCACCGCTCCTTAAATTGAACACCGTCAATCTCAAGCACTGCCGTACGCATTTGCGAACCCCTAATCGTGCGACCCTGGGCATCCCTGAAACTATCAAGGCTCGCTCCATCAGCCCTTCCAACGTGTGCCCAAGACAGTGGCAAGCATGAGGCATCCGACCCGGAGTCGACCACAACCTCAATCTCGTTGCTCATGTCTGCCCATGACACGGCACACACACGAAGGTCCTGCAGTGGATGCACAGGTGGGCTCACAAGATGCTCAGCGGCACTCTCGCACGGTTGCACCGTCGGCTCGCACTGCAATGGCTGCCGTGATCGCTTACTTTGCCTTGCATGGCTGCGGGCTGGGGCCCTGCATGTCACATACTCTCGTGCACTGCTCAAACAGCCCACACAGGCGGCTTCACGCATCTCATTCGGCACTGTCCAGACACAGTCACTGTCTGAATATGACATGTCAAACACTTCAGCTTCTGGCACCGGCACAAGAACATGTGGCTTCAAAGGGTCAATGCATGCAGACGCCAAAGACTGGCACAGTGAAGCAAAACTCGGCTGGGCAGTAGCTGCAGCTGGATCCTCAGGGCACACTTTTGTCAAAACACGCAAGTGACCGCTGATCTCATCATCATCCTGAAACGCACTGGAAGTCATGTCAATCTCAACTCTCGCAACACGCTTCGCTGTGGTAGCCGTGCTGCCTGCAACCTGCGATGCTGACGGACCGACTGTGCTTGGCGCCCCAACGGTGGACGCTGTCTCTGAACCCTGTGCCTGAACCTGCTGCACCCTCGGACGCCAGCACTCAGAAGCATAATGGCCCTTGCGCTGGCAATTGTGGCAAACTACATTTGCACGGGAACCCTTGGCACCAGGATTCTGCGGCTGCTGTCCACCTTTGCCTTTGTGCTCCTTGCCTTTGTTGTTCTTGCCCTTTGGCTTGCCATCTTTGCCCTTGCCCTTGCCACCATAAGGATTCTGCGGTTGCTGTCCACCTTTGCCTTTGCGCTCTTTGCCATCTTTGCCTTTGCTCTTGCCCTTTGGCCCCTTTCTTTGAAGCGCATCAACCTCCATCGGGACTGGGCCTTGCTCGACAGAACTGGGCAAAGGCACTACACCAAGAGCTTGGTGCATTTTAGCCGGAGTCCAAGACGTTGTCGTAACTTCATACCCCAGAACGTAGTCCCTGATGCTTTGGTAATTACTGGAGTCTGTCATCTGAAGTTGAACGTGTTGTTTTATCGCAGAGGGAAGGGACCGAACTAGGGTGCCTAGCATGACCTCTTCCCCAGGATAATGTCCAGTGACCCTTTGATATTCTTCAGCTATTCTCTCAAGGCCTTGGATGTGTTCTCGCAGGCTGCGATCTTTCCCGAAGCTCGGGAGCGTCATAAGAGCATTCAAAAGAGCAAGTCCTCTGAATTTCGATTTGGGTGCGAAGGTATTGGTGAGCACCCGCCAGACTTCTAGGCCGTTTCTGTTGCTGACCTGACGCAAAATCGCTTTTGGCTTCGAACGAAGAATGCTTGCAAGAATCGCGTAGAGCCTCTGAGACCTTGCAATGCGATCAGGCGAAGCCCCAGTCAGATCAACAGGGCCCTGCAAGTTGTCCTCCACAAGCTTAAGGTCCTGTTCAAACTGGCTTTCAGCGAAAACCAGCCACGTTCTGAATGAGTGGCTCCATTCAGACCAATTTGCAAGATCGTTGTCGTGCACACCGGATCCAAATTCCGAAGGGCGATTAAGAATCTTATTCGCATCCGAAAATCCCGAAGTCAAATTGCTCGAAGGCCTTGCAACGGCTGCCTGAGCAGCCTGTGACGCTGCTTGCGCCGTCTCAACCATCTGTGCCATAAGCAACTGCATCTGTGTCATGTCGGTTTGCACAAACTGCTGTGGTGCTTGCTGTCCCTGCCCAACTGGCGAGAACGGGTTCTGAGTCACTGGCGGCTCAACACCGGCACTGCCTGCCGGCTGCTGGGGCAACTGCGGCCCCTCATACACATTCTGACCTTGCGGATCCATCTCTTCTTTGTCTGATCAAGAAATTCAAGGAAATCAATCCAACTCAATCACAGAGTCCTGCTGCTGCAATCGGCGCTTGAATGCACGCTTCGGCTCGGCTGAAGAACTTGGCAGCTCACAATCAGCACTAGCTCTCAAAAGCTCCTGCAAATCAGCACTGCTAGTAAGAAGATCACGCTCGAAGTTAGGGCCTTCCTCCACAGGATGTAACGAAGCTTGTTGCAACTCCTCTGAAATGCAATTCTCAGCAACGTCTTCAGGTGCGAATGCCTCAGAAACTTCTCTCAAATGTTGTTTCTTCAAGCACTTGGTCGCAAACTTCCAAACGCACTCAACTGTATGCAGCTCTTCAAGTCTCCGCTCAAAAGCAACTCTATAAGTTGATAAGATCTTATCCCAAGAAGAACCTGATCTGCCCTCGGGACGGGGCCTTTCACAAAGCTGCTCAACGTACAAGCTGTGCAACCTTTCCTTCACTTCCTCTACCGCAGCAAGAGACGCCGTGGCCTTGCTCTGTCTGAGCACGCAATGGCTCGTCCGGTCTGCGCCGGGATTGCGATCCTACCTAGATCCTAACGGAAACAGAAATCCCCAAAGGTCCAGGACAAACTTTCCAACGCCTGAGCTCCCCGAACGCACTTCGCAACGCAATGTGCAAGAGAGCCCCGAGACGTGTCTCGAAGCTTGGGCTTTCCCAAGCTCCGCTACCATGAAAATGTTTTGAATCCTCAAAGACGCCTGCGGAGTATAGCGCAATCACAATGTGAAACACATGAGTGCATGAAATACGATAAAGCAAATCATGATAAAATGCATGGGGTATCCTAGGAGGCAAAATGATAAACAGATGGAGAGAACCGGCTGGTCTTTTTCCAGACCCCGAAATGTCTTTTTCCAGACCACGCGATCTTTCTTGCTGTTGTTCGACATCCACGGTCCAAAAAAAAACCTTGTTCCTTTTTTCGGCCCCAAGCAGAGGCCAGAAAAAAGACAAGTTGGAGGCCGGAAGAACATCCTTTGTCGTGTGTGTGTTTTCATTTCTATTTTTTTCAATCTTATTTTCTTTGCGTTTGCACCCTAAAGCGATATCGTGTGGCTTCTTCGTGTTGGAAATTTTTTTTTTGATATTTTTTCGATGACACACTTTGATTTCTTTCGTTCGCTTTCAGCCCCTAAAAGCGATTTCGTGCTTCTTCTTCTTTTTGTGTGTGTGAGAAGTTATAGAGAGAGAGAGAGAGAGAGAGAGAGAGAGAGAGAGAGAGAGAGAGAGAGAGAGAGAGAGAGAGAGAGAGAGAGAGAGAGAGAGAGAGAGAGAAGTGAGAGAGAGAGAGAGAAGTCGACCCCTGGCAAGGGGACGGGCACCCACGTTGTCTCCACCCGCGAGGGCTAAGACGCAAGTGGGGCACGGTGCTCCGAAAACGTCATGGCACCATGCAGAGCAGGCAAAGCAACGGCAGAAGCAAGGGGTACATACTAGGCAGCGTTTTGGCATCGCCCAGACTTCTGTCACATGCACTCTCGAGGCCAGGGAATGCCATTTCCTTGAGCGCAGGTGTCATCAATGGACGATGCAGACCCGCAACGGTTCAAAGCTCCAAAAGACCGTCGAAACAAAGCCTACACGAGCGGAGTGCTCACTCACGAGAGGGCACAAAAAGCTACACGTGATGTGCTCCAGTCGTAGGCGTTCTGGCAACAGTGCAGAAACCTAAACACCAAGGGATGGTGCGGTGCGCAATGAGTGTCAGTGTGGGAGCACGCAATGCAGGTGCATGCTCGTGTGTGATCCTGGGAAAGTTCAGGCGAGCTAAGGGCCTGGACCAGGGATCGCCAGCGTTGCAACCTGGAGCTTGTCGGGCCAATACAAGGGAAACCGTGGTGCCGGACCAGGGAGCCCCACCGCTGCAACCTGGAATACACCAGTGAATGGTAGGAGGCGTTGCGGCGGCAATGAGATGATACTGGATCAGGGAGCCCCACCGCTACAACCTGGATTACGCCAATGCGTGGTAACGTCCGCGGCGACCCGGAATATGTGAGGGTTATGCTCGGCAGGAATCGTGCTGTGCCGGACCAGGGAGCCCCACCGCTGCAACCTGGATTGTGTCGAAAATTGTAGAGAGTTACCAGCTGGAAGGTGACGTTCTGGACCAGGGAGCCCCACCGCTGCAACCTGGATTGTGTCGATAATTGTAAAAGAGTTTCAAGCTGGAAGGTGACGTTCTGGACCAGGGAGCCCCACCGCTGCAACCTGGAATACACCAGTGAATGGTAGGAGGCGTTGCGGCGGCAATGAGATGATACTGGATCAGGCAGCCCCACCGCTACAACCTGGATTACGCCAATGCGTGGTGACGTCCGCGGCGACCCGGAATATGTGAGGGTTATGCTCGGCAGGTGTGCCGGACCAGGGAGCCCCACCGCTGCAACCTGGATTGCGTCGATAATTGTAGAGAGTTACCAGCTGGAAGGTGACGTTCTGGACCAGGGAGCCCCACCGCTGCAACCTGGATTGTGTCGATAATTGTAAAAGAGTTTCCAGCTGGAAGGTGACGTTCTGGACCAGGGAGCCCCACCGCTGCAACCTGGATTATGTCGCTCACTGTAAGAGAGTTGTCAGCTACTGGACCAGGGAGCCCCACTGCTGCGACCTGGAATACTCCAATACGCGGTAATGGTTGTTCCAGCTGCACGGAGATGCTGGATCAGGGAGCCTCGCCGCTGCAACCTAGCGACGCACGTACGAATGGCGGCGCCCTGAATGGTCGGGGAGAGTATGGTTAAGTTAGTTTTTGTGCAGTTTGCGTTGCAAAATTCAGATTGTGGCGCTCTTTGTTGTGTTGTTTGATATGTCATGCGTGTGTGCTTCTATTTTTGCAGAGGTCAGAAAAAAGACATTAGAGGCCCAGAAAAAGATCCACCGGGGTCCGAAACAAGACACGGGGTCAGTTACGAGATATTTCGGGGCCGAGAAACAGACGGCTTAAATCGTAGAGGGGAGGTCGAAAAACAAATCGTAATCTTTTTCTCGACCTCGTCGCGGGGCTGAAGAAAAGATGGAAGTCGGAAAAAAGACATGCCGGGGTCGAAATCAAGGGACCAAGCGCGGGGTCTTAAAAAATATATTTTGGGGTCGAAAAAAAGAGCAGCCCGGAGAGAACTGCTGTCCTCTTGCGGCGCTGCCAAAGCAGGAGTCAAAACTCCACTCTGTGGGCATTTCTGCGTGGGTCTCTGAGGCAAGACATGTGCCAAAGAGGCTGCGCACGGAAAGACCTGGACAGGGAACAACGTTCACTTTGCCAACAGGACCTTGCCTTTGCATTCCATATGCGTCAGTCATAAATCTCTCGTACATCCAGTTGCAGGCACAACTCGAGTCAATCGCCCAATTAAGCAAGTCGAAATACACCGCAAAATTGAAAAATGAGAAGCAATGCAAGCAGCTCGAAAAACAAAGAAATCGAAGAAAAAAGAATGCAAAGCAATTTGAAAACATGAGAACCAGCTTGAGACGTGCAGAATCTTCCCAGAAACAACCCAGAACAATCAGAAACTTTTTTGGCGTGGGCGGGCCTCGTCGACTACGGCTGTAGTACTCGGCCCCAACAAACCAAACAAACCAACAAACGAACCAAAAACAGCGGTGAAACAGGGCTGCTACTCGACAAAAAGGCCAAAAAGCTAGCTGCGGCGCACAGGCTTTGCCGGTGTTGGCCGTTCAGCACGAGCTACGCGTGGCCTCAGCGACCGATCCACAACAGCAAGAGGCCGTCGCCTAAAGCTGTCCAAGACCACCGGTGGAGCCCAAAGTCGAAGCTCCGGCCGCCGTTCTAGTTCCGTCGAACAACGGTCAGCCCCGGGGTCCTGTTGTGTCACGATCGTGCACGCAAGTCCGCAAGTCCATGGCGGAGCCACAATCAGCGGCACGGTCAAGCATATGGACTCTACGACGTATGTCGCTGGTCAAAATGGCCTTGAGCTTCTTGGACGCGACGACCGCACCGTCACTGGGTGAATCAGGGGTCGAAGGCCGCGGCCAAGAATCCAGCCGGCGCTGCATGTCGTTGCGGCTGGTCGGAAAGTGGGACTCACGCAACATGTATAACAATTGGTAATTTCGCTGTGCATACAGTTCCTGTAGGCGGTGAAAGCCATAACGGAGGTCATCATGGTCCTGCTCTTGGAGATGCGGCATTAGCTCAGTAGAGATGAAAGGAATTTGAATGCCTGGGCCAAGTCCGCCTCGTTCAACGAAAGCCTCCGCTTCGTGTCTCCAATGATCCTGGCCCCTAGAATCGCCTAGCCGAAACCACGCGCGGCGTCCGTCGGGCAAGTTCTTATCGTTGGATTCTTGGGCCACCAAGTGGTGAATGAGAACCTTGGCCCTCGTATCCCACGCATCGAAATGAGCGTGGCGCCACAGTCGCACTGGGAAGTAGAAGTCCTTTTTCTGTGGACCTCTCAACCAGTAAACCACAACCGCGCCCAACCAGTGGTGGTAGCAGCCGCCCGAAGGCGCCACAAGGCAGCGTGCAGGAGGCCAGCAGACTGGATGGGAAGCGTGGGCGGCGCTTGCAAACCCAAGGGGACATCGTCCAGCGGGAACATGAGTCTAAAAGTGCCCTTGTACACGCCCGGGAATGAGAACATTTGGGGGTCGAAATCACCACGCCTAGCGGGGAGTAGCCCACGATGGAATCCCTCCATCAGCCGTGCGGCGATAGCGACTTGGGGCCGCCCCACAAGGGCGGCAGGCACTTCCACCTTCACCCTTACCTCAAGGAAGTGCAGGTCATGCTGAGAAATTGGGGCGATGCGCACGAGTTGCAGCAGGGGGGCTGTTTCAGGCTCATCAACAAGGGCCCGTGTAAGATAGAACAACAACTGCACCGGCAGCAGCACACCACAATGGAGCAAGGGGGTGCCCTGATTCGGGTCTACACTCGAACCTCCCTCGCCCGTTGTTCGCCGGGTGTCTGAACCAGTGCCACGGCGCTTGCCCGTGGGCAGGTAGGAACCGGCGGGAGAAGGGCCTCAGGCTGGTTCGTGCTGCGCAACAGTGCAGTGGCAGTGGCAAAGTGCTGGAGCGGCCCCTGGTTGACGGTATCCGAGGCAACATAAAGAGAGAATGCGCCTGGCACAGCCGCAACAAACATGTCAGCGGCTGTCGCCTGGCCTCTGCACACCGTCGCATGCGCATCGTTGCACGTGCTCCCGAAGCAGGGACCGGTGATGCTGGGAAAGGAGGGCGCTGTGGGCCCGCTGGCGGCTACAAGCCGGAGACCGATGCGAGGCGGACTGGAAAATTCCAGCAACCCAATAATGAGATGCTGGTGTCAATCACAGGGAAAAAGGGCACTGCAACTGGTTGCCCGGCGGGACAACTGTGCACGTAATCCACGCCACGCAAGAGCAGCTGCACAGGGTGGTCGGGCACTCCACGCACAGGAGTCAGTGAGCGGCGGTGTGCAATTAACAGACCATCTCCCATAGAACTCCAGTGCCGTGTCACCGTCGTCACGTGCACTGTAATCCGAGCTGCGCAAGCCCAGAACACTCAGAAACGTGACAAAACATTTCGAAAACGTGCAGAATTGCCAGAAAACCAGCCTCAGCGGGGCCGATACTGGCAAAAAACAGAGCAAAGACTGCGACAGTTCTGTCTTTTCTGTTTCCCCGTTGCTTTTGTTGTTTTCGGATTTTGTAGGTTTTCAGAAGATTTTGCAAAAATCTTTTCGAGATTAAAATTTTGCAGTGTTTCATGAGATTTTGCAACCGGCCGAGTGCGTGTTTCTTTTCTTTCCAAAGAGCTTTTTTTGGCGTGAGCGGGCCTCGTCGACTACTGCTGTAGCACTCGGTCCCTACAAACAGACAAACCAACAAACAAACGAAAACAGCGGTGAAACATTGCGGCTAATTAAAGGAGGGCGAAAGCTAGCTGCGGCGCACAGGCTTTGCCGGTGTTGGCCGTTCAGCACAAGCTACGGGTCCTCAGCGACCGATCCACAACAACAATGGGCCGTCGCCCAGAGCTGTCCAAGACCATCGGTGGAGCCCAAGTCAAAGCTCCGGCCGCCGTTCTTGTTCCGTCGAACAACGGTCAGCCCCGAGGTCCTGTTGTGTCACGATCGTGCACGGAAAATCCACAAGTCCACGGAGTCGACAGCCAGTGGCGAGGGCCAGGGAAGAAGACCCTTCGACGTATGTCGATAGTCATGGACAAGGGGACTGGCTGATTGGGTCCTGTGTCCTTAGTGGGCACGCTCCGAAGCCGATGGGGGCCATTGGTCCAGCAGGCGCTGCATGTCACTGCCGCTGCTCGGGAAATGAGATTCCCGCAGAAGGTACAGCAGTTGGTACTGGCCCTCAGCATACAAGTCCTTGAGGCGGTGAAAGCCATATTGAAGCGTGTCTTTGTCTGGCTCATGAAGATGCGGCATGAGCTCCTCGGAAATGAATGGAAGCTGAATGCCCGGGCCAATTCCTACGCCACGCGCCAGTTGTCCTGTCCCATGGGCGGCGACCGTCAGGCATAGCATCTTGATTGGACTCTTGCGCCACCAAGCGATGATTAGAACTTGGGCCCTGCAGTCCCATGCATTGAAAAGGGCATAGCGCCACAGGCGTACTGGGAAGTAGAAGTCCATTTTTCGAGAGCCGCGCAACCAGAACACGACAACAGCGCTGAGCTCCCAACTGGAGGTGGTGGCAGCTGCGCGAAGACGATACAATGCGGCATGCAATAGCCCTGCGGACTGGAGACGGAGCGTAGGCCGCGCTTACACCCAGGGAGGCATCGTCTAACGGAAGCAAGAGGCGAAATGCCTTTGCAGACGCCTGGGTAAGAAAACATTTGAGGATCGAAATCGCCGCGCCAGCCGGGAGAAGTCAACGATGGAAGCCTTCCATCACGCGGGCAGCAATCGCAATTTGGAGCTGGCCTACAAGAGAGGCACCTCCGCCTTGACCCTGGTTTCAACAAACCGCAAGCCATTGTGCTCGACTGGTGCGACGCGCACGAGCTATAGGAGGGAAGCCGCATCAGGCTCGTCGGTCAGGACTCTGGCTAAGACCAACTGAAGGGAAGTACCCGGAGTACCCTGCGGATCGATGTTAGAGTCTCCCTCGTGGATCGCCGAGTGTGAAAGCCGGTGCCACGGTGGCGTTTGCCAGTTTCGGTGGGCCCTCTCCAAGGTGCGAGAGACATTTGGATGAAGCTACCGTCACGGACAGGTGACTTGATACCTGCCTTGGCATTGGGGAGCGAGAATCGGAGTCCATCCAGTTCATCCAATAGCAACCACCACCAAATCTCCTGACACGCAAACTCAACCACGATAAATCAAACACGGCCTTGGGTAACCGTAGCACCGGTCGCAGAACTGAGCCAGGGCTATGGAAACTGCCAACATGGGTGTGAGGAACCCGAAAAGCCTCACTGGCCGTAAGAGTAGCTGCATTGCTGGCGCCGTCGACACCCCGCCTGACTGCCTGCTACCAGGGGTTCACGTCATTCCCAGCAACTGTGTCACGCCTGAGAAGGAGGATGACTTTGCAGAACAGCACGAGATCCTTCGTAGCAACCAGGCCCAGGGCAGGCGACAGCTCATCGAAGGCTCTGCTGTGCAATGGCGCTGCGGGATCTTCTCTCCAGTAGGACGGACTCTCTCTCTTCTTTCGCTGCCGCTTTCATTGCCGGCATTGCCGATCGCGCTGGTTCCACGCAATATCAGAAGTCTTGGAGACCGAGGGCGGCACTAATTTGGCTACGAAGCTCGGCCGTCAAGCCAGGATCCTTCTTGGCCGGTGCGCCATCCTCCGGATCGGACAAGGCAAGTCCATCTGTATCGTAGAGAGCACGCCGGCGGGAGAAGGTTGGATGGACTGGATTTATGCAGTAGCGTCAACACAAAGTGTTGGAGCCGCTCCAGCAATATCGTGTCGACTGTGTCAGAAGCTACATAACAGGCAAAAAACACCCTTGGAAGACGACTAACAATGGAGACTGAAACGAGGTGGGTTTGTGAACTCCGTTTTCGAGGACAGAGTGAAACGGGTGTACTCGAATGGGCTGCCCAGTAGGGGGCCGCTGTGCTCAAAATCAACGCTGCAACTGCACGGAGTAGCCAGACAACACTGGAAGCAACAGGTGCACAGGCAACAGAGCGACAAGATGCTGTCAAAGTCTACCGGTAGAATTCACGGACCGTGTCACTGCCTTGCGCAGCGAGTGCTGCAACTCCAGGCGTGCAAGTCCGTAGGTTTGATTCAGAGCCTCCCATTCCAAGCTGATGAGAGTCTTATGGAGCGATGGGTCGAGCTCCAAAGCCGCGATCTCGAAAAGTTTGCTCCTTTTAGGTGTGCCCGAGTACCGTTTTGCGCACGAGAAAAGGGTTTCATCCTTTTTGCCTTGAACTGTTTTGTTTTGGAAGCTTGAACAGGCATTTGCATGGCGAACACATGTTTTAGCATGTTTGCACTTGTCTTGAAGACCATGATGAGCGCTTACAGCACTAGAGATGCTTTTGGGCATCCTTGAAGAAGTGCGTGTTGCTCTGACTGCACTGTTGCTGTTTTCCGCCGACCCTCGCTTCGCTCGTGCCGGTGGGAACAGGCCAAGGGACAGAGTGGCTGTGCACTGCTGTTTGAGTGAGTACAGAAGTCCTGAGAAGTGTTAGGACAGTTGCATGTCATTCCTCCTTTGTTTAGCAAAGTTGAGACGGAATTTGCTGCGCGAGACTCCGCAAGAGACCTTGCTGAACACTTCGGTGTTTGGCTCAAGCGTGGAGTGAAAAGAGACTTGCTCTGCGTTTTTCACATGGTAGCGGAGCGCTGAGTGCGTTCCTAGTAAAGCCATGGCAGACGTTCCTGTGCCGGAGACCACTGCAGAAGAAGAGTTCGAGCTTTTTGGTCCAGGACCAGCTGCGGCAGCGCCTGAAGCGGCTGCTCAGCAGGGAGCGAATCCGTTTGCTCCTGTCCAAGGTCCGGCTCCTGCTCCTACGCAAGCACAGCCTTCTGTGCCAGCGGCGGGTTCGCCGACTGGTGCTACTGTGCCTCCTGTGCAAAGTCCAAAGGCGTCGGCTCCACCTGTTCAGAGTCCGAAGGCTGCTGCTCCGAGTAGCAGCTCTGGTTCTGCAGGTTTTACGCCTGAGCAGATGCCTGGATTCATGATGGAATTGCTTCGTCAGCAGAGAGAGATGATGGCAATGAACCAGCAGCTCGTTGCGACGATGCTCCGGAGAATGGATCTGGAGGAAGAGAGAAGGAACAAAGCGGAAGAGAAAGTTCACGAGGCAGCTGAAGCGGCCAAGCAGGCAGCAGAGGCAGCTAAGACTCGGGACCCCTTCCAGCCGAGCACTGCTCCCGCGAGCAGTTCTGCCGCGAGTTCGGCAGTCTCCCCGGCAGTTCCTTCTCCCTCTGGGTACTCTGGTGCTGGAGGCCGTGCAGAGAAGTATCTGCCGAACCTTCCGGTGATAGACCATCAAGGCATGGGGAAAGGGCGCATGAAGGAGGTAGAGACTTGGCACTCCTTTATGGAGACGCTGAGTTCCTGGCTTGCCCTGCAGGAAGAAGCGTTTGTTCGGGAACTGCAGCTTTGTATCCCTGTTAAGAAGGAGATTGTGCAAGCTGACTTGAATCCCGAGACTGCAGCGCGTAGCTCCAAGCTGTTCTACTACTTGACGCAGTCCCTCGCCAAGTGGGAGCGGGGAAGCGAGCTCTTGAGGTCCTGCTCGAAGAGGCAGGGGCAGAGCGCCTGCGGCTACGAGGTGATTAGAACGATTACCTCTCAGTACTCCATCGTGTCGCGGATGGAAGCTGTCTTCGTGAGAGAACAGGCTTTGAAGTTGTACCAGCACGTTGGGCATCTGAAGAGGCCCACCGACTTGATTCGACATCTTGAGGATTCGTTTTCGAAGTCTGAAGCGAAGCTGAGCAACTTTCCGGAGCTTCTGTTGTCTGAGGCTGACCGCTGCTCTGTCCTTTTGCAGAGCTTGGGTGCAGAAGTGCGTCAGTACGTGGTACTGCACGGGTCCAGCTCGAACTGGGAAGCTCTTCGAAGGACGCTGACTTACTACGAGGAGCAGCTGCGACTGTGTGAGGCCCCTGGGTCTTCGGGCCGAGCCTTGCAGGAGAAGCTTTGCGACTACTGCGGGAAGAAGGGACACACAGCCGACAAGTGTTGGCAGCGCCAAAAGGAAGAACGCGAACGCGGTGGTGCTCCGAAGGGCAAAAAGAAAGGAGACAAAGGAAAGCCGAAAGGCAAAGGCGACCAGACTCCAAAGGGATCTGGTACGCCCCGTGGTTCCGAGAAGGGCAAGGGCGACAGAGGAAAAGGCGACAAAGGAAAGGACAAAGGCAAGAAGCAGAAGAAAAAGAAGAAGGGACAGCCTGGAAAGGGACGCTCCTTGACAGAGCCGGAGTCCGAGGCCGAGTCGGGAGGAAGCGCCACAGTGATGGCGATGAGGTTTTCCTGTCCTGGGCGTGGTTCTTCGGAGCCCTCTTCTTCGGAACGCCGTGTTCTGAGCAAGCCTGAGAGACCTGAGCCGTCCGCCCTTGTAGTTCCGAAGCCGGGTTCAGGACCCGAAGGGTCGCCTGGGTCTGAGAGTCGAGGTTCTGAGTCTATGGGCTCCTTAGGATCCCGTGTGTTGAAGCACGGCGACGTAGCTCATGTCTGCAAGGCCCTCGAGACTACCCCTGGGAACCTGTGGCTAGTCGATAGTGGAGCCACCTGCCACATTGTTTCAGACAAACATCTCTCAGGATTTCGTGTTGTCAAGAAGTACGACCGAACGGCCAATCTGTTCAACGCCTCGGGTGGTGCGATCGTCGTTTCGGGGGTTGTCGACCTTGAGGTTCATTTTGGAGATGTTTTCCTGAGGTTGGAAGAGGTCTTGGTGGCGGATGTTGGGTTCAACGTTGTTTCGCCTTGGACCGGGTCGGAACGGGGCTGGAAAACCTATCTAGCCAAATCGGGATCACGATTGTACAAAGGAAACGGAAAGAAGAGCATCAAGCTGATGGGCGCCTCGCGCGCCTGGTGGGCTCTGAGCGGGAGGTCCAAGGGCCGGGGGAAAGAGAATTCTTCCAGACGCCCCCCGAAAGGGATCGAGGACATGGAGATAGATGCCTTTAAGGACCGCGACCTGCTAGGATCGAGCAAGGAGTCCACCGCAGGACCCCAGAAGCCTGGAGAAGGAATCCTGAAGAAAGGAAGAAAGACTTCGGAAGAAGACGAGTCTGGCAGCCACGCTTTGGCTGCCACTCCTTTTGGGTTTCTGCTTCGGGGTCTTAGGGCGGAAGTTGCTCCAAGAGCGCCTGCACCACGGGAGATTGAGCTTTGTGATTTTCTAGAAGAGTCTAATGACTTTAGGCAGGGCACGGCGCTTGATTTTAGGAAACAGTTGCATGTTGGCATGGCTCTTGATTTTAGGAAACAGTCGCATGTTGGCATGGTGCTTTGCATGTTTTTGGCATGTTTTTCCATGGTTTTGCGATGGCATGTTTTCATGAGGGACATGGTTGTGCAAGCGCAGTGGGTTTTTGCTGCTGTGCTCAAGCGGGCTTTTACCCTTACGGCTTTTGCAGAAAGACTCGGCATACGCCTCTTTTTCCTGCTATGGGAAACTATCTGGCGGATCAAAGCCAGAATGCGAGTGCCGGTGCGAAGTGTGCGGAAAGCAGGGGTGCGTCAGGCGCAAACCTGCGCACACCCATCATTATTGCTGGGCCTGTATACAGCACTGGTCGGGGCTGCAATGGCTACGTGCCCACGACGAGGTTCCAGATTCGCAGTATTCTGAGAGCGATGCTGATGGTAGCATTGCAGCTGGTTGGGTCTTGCTCGATGGCAAGTGAAGAAGACAGACCCTTCAGCCACAAGAGGGTAGAAAAAGGGTTGCGAAAGCATTTGCCTGAGCTTAGGAAGCAGCGGCATGAGGCTAGGAAGCAACTGCGTGAGCCTAGGAAGCAACTGCGTGAGTCTAGGAAACAGCTGCGTGAACCTAGGAAACAGTGGCATGTTGGCATGCTTGGCTTGATTTTGCAAACGCTGATGTTGCCGAATGTTTGCGCTAGCACTGCGCACGATTCATCTGCAGCCGTTTTTCTCTTTGTTGAAGAGAGGTCTCCCTTTGGAGATCATAATGGACGGTGCCAGCGGGGACGAGTTTACCCCGAGTGTTGCTTTGAGCAGCCCAGGTTCTCCTGGGAAACCGCCTACTCCACCGGCTTTGGAGAGCCCCTCTTTCGAACTACCGGGGGTCGAGCCGCCGGGTGGGGGACCATTGTCGCCGGTGGCGGTCTATCCGTCGCCAGTGGTGACGGAAGCAGTGGAGAGCCCGTTGCAGGCGGATTCTACAGATGGCTCTTCGACGGCAAAGGCTGCTGGAAGCCCTGTGGAGGAGAATGCTGCAAGGAGTCCGCCGAAGGCGGATATTGCAGAGAGCCCTTTGTTCTCAGAGGAGAGCGAAGGGGAGGAGAGTTGGGGCACCAGTGGCCGAATCCTTCGAAGCGCCTGCGCGCTGGGGGTCCTTCAGAGGTCGAGGGGCCTACGCCACCGCGGGTTGGAATCCCGGCGAATATCTCGCCGGGCTCGCTGAGCCCTCCGTTTGGTGCTGTTCAGATGGATGTGGGAACCCAACTCCTCCTGAGGGCGTTGAGGCTGGAGGCTGGCCGCAGATGGGAGCATGCGGAAACGCTGGGTCTTGCAAAGGTCTCGGTCGACTCTACCGAGCCTATTCCGTTGCTCTCGCACTTGGCGGGAATTCCAGCGAATATGAACGATGCCTACGATGCCCCATCCCTGGCGTTCTGTGCGCCAGGACACGCCTTGAGAGCACTTTGCTCTCCGGCGGCGACGATGCTTGGTCCGATAGGCCTGCCCGACCTAGAGCATCCAGCTGCTTGGCTACCTGCCACTCCAGTGATTCCTGTGACAGCGGCCTATCCAGAGGAACCAGTGAGGGTTTCGAGGCCGAAGATGGTGGAATCGGAAGCCCAATGTATCATTGGGCAGCAGGAATGGGAGGTTCGGTTGGGACGTTGCCTAGAGGGCAAGAGCCTGGCAGAGTACGGGCTTCATATGGTGGACGTGGAGTTCGCTGTCAGGGTTACCGAACTTCTGGAGGCTCCACGGGCCGCTCGGGCAGCGTGGAAACGAAGGTTCCAGGAACCCAACCCTGTGTCTATGTTACGTCGAGCTGTTTTGCAAACCTATTTGGCTACGCCTGCTGGATACAAGGGACTGGTGGGAGGACGTTCGAGTCTGCTCGTAAAGGTGCCCCAGTCGGTCACCTCGCTCGAGCTCAAAACGGCTTGGGCGTACCTAGACTCGGGCATATATCTCCGTGTTGCCCGATACTACCGGCGAAAACGAGAGGAGGAGCGCCTCCACGAGGCCCGGGAATCCATGCGAGCGGCAAGGGCCAAATCGGCAGCGATCCCTCAGGGCGGTGTTGTGGACACCACCTCTTCGAGCTCCGACGAGGAGTCCTTGCTCCTTGGAGAAGGAGAAGTCACAGCGCTGAACAGGGCCCAGGGCCAAGAAGATTTATCCGACATCGCCATATGGCGCACGTTGGAAGAACTTACAGGCCAGAGGCTGTCCCAATTGGATGGCTATGTTGGGGCCGACGAGGGAAATCAGCCCAATCAGCCCGCCGAGGCGGGACAGCCGGCACCGCCGAGCCCGGCTTCCTCAATGCCACCTGGAGAACTGGTGGCTACTGCATTCAATCTCCCGAGGGTCTCAGCACCTACTCTTCCGGAGGGAATGCAAAGGGAGGACTATCAAAAGCACGGCGTGAACATCCCGCCGTCGGTTCCAAAAAGATCTCGGCTACCAACGCCTCCGAGAGCTCTGAGTGCGTCTGCGAGTGGTTCTGCCACCGGACAGACTGCCCAGGAACGGGCATTTGTGCTCAGCCCGCCATCTTTAAGCCACAGTCAAGTGACTGCGCAGGTGAGGCAAGCCCTCGAAGAGGGCCAGAGGCTTTTGGAGTGACTCTGCGGCGTTCCGCAACGAGGGGTAAACAGCACGCTTTGCAGCATCACACTTTGCAGCAGCACGTTTTGCAGCAGCACGTTTTGCAGCAGCACGTTTTGCAGCAGCATGTTGTGTGGCATGAGCGTTGGCATGGTCTGTGGCATGTTGCGTTTGCTCGAGAACCAACCCAACGTACCTCGAACCCTACTACCTTCGACGAAACCCGCACCTTTAAAACCACGGCCGCTTTCAGGAATGGTTTCACGCCAGGACTGGATCTTGGTATCATCGTGCTCCTCCTGACGGTCTACAGCCTCTTCTGTGGTATAGCTTTGTGGGTTTCTTCAGGGTTACTTCGGTGTTTCAGGAAAGTGGTTTCGCGAAAGAGGCCACGGAAGTTCTACAGGGTGTTTTCTAGAAAACGCGGAAGCTACTTTAGGATTAAGCTGCGGGACCGTTGGGCCCGCGTCGAGGTGAGTAGGAAACTTCTTTTGAGTCGTGAGGTGAAAGGTTTTGGGCAGCGCGTTTGTGAGCATGTCTGTGAAAACTTGAAGTGCGCATGTTGCGGCATGTTTGGCATGCTTTGTGCCGGAGATGATGAACCGGCCCCGGCAAAGAAGACGGAACAAGTTGAGCACGTGCTCCGAGCCGTGCGCTTTAGAGGTTTACCGTCGCCGGGGACCGGTACACGTTCTGATCCGTTTGACTTAGACCCCGAACCTTCCTCTAGACCTGCTCCCGAAACTACCTCAAAACCTGAAGCTTCTAGTCGTAATCCTTTAGATCCTGAAGGAATCTTTGATGAGGACCCTGAACCGTTAGGATCTGCCCCTGGCTCTTCCAAGAAACCTCGAAAAGAAAAGGGTCCAACACCACCTGACGACCCGGTTGGACCTGAGGACGAGGAGGACCTGAGGGTTCCTCTTTCTTCTGTTTCGTTGTATAATCATCGGAGCCGAGGGCATTTTCCTTTTGATTCCAATTGTGAAGCGTGTTGTTCTTCGAAAGGGCGCGTTCCAGCGCGTCGCTTGAGGAGGAAGCTGCAGAGAGAGAACCAGACCATAGGTCTTGATTTCTTCTATTTCGGAAAACTGAGGGTACTCTTGATGATGCACCTCGGTTCTAAGTATACTGTCTCTCTTCCTGCGATGCACCTCGATGACCCTGACCTGCTCCACAACATCAACCGTGTGATTCGCGAAATGGGATTAGTCGGTAAAGCGGTTACATTTCGGATGGACCAAGAAGCGGCTCTTGGAGCCCTTGCCGAGAAACTCACCAAGTGCGATAGCAGCCCTGCCAGCGCAACTTTGATTGACGTGGTTCCGGGCTACAGGCCCCAGTCGAAGGGATCGATTGAGCGGCAGGTTGAAACTATGAAGCAGGGTTTCTGGTCTGTTTGGCTGGACCTGGAGAAAGAGGTTGCTAAGGTGAAGCAGGAAACGGAAGCCGTTGAGCTTGGGAAGTATCGGTTACCTTTGGGAGGTTTGCTTTGGCAAGCCTGTGTTTTCTATGTTGCTAGGTGCTATAACCTCTGGTGTACCAGCGTCGGGGATTCGAGCACTAGCATAGATCGACTGCATGAGGAGATTGTGAACCGGACTCGGACGAGACCGTTCGGGTGTCTGGTTCAAGCCCAGGTCAGTAAGTCCAAGGCGCACCATGATAAGTTCAGGGGCGCCCGGACCGTGAAAGCGGTTTATCTGGGACCGGTGCACGCCAAAGGTGGCGGCATCTTTGCCGTCCCTATCGGAAGCAGGGAAATAGATATATTCCCCGTCGCCAGAATGATTCAGGGAGGTGACATCTACGATGCCAAGACCCTGGAAGAGCTATCTTTAGCTAAGCCTCTTCTGCAGGACACTGAGGACCCCGAGAGGCCCATACTGTTTGATCCGTTGGAGGCTCCTGGTGATGATGCTCCTGATGAGGGGGCTGGTGTGGGAATGGATGAAGATGGTGATGAAGAGATGATTGAAGATGAGCTTGCTGACTATTCTCCTTCGGAAGCGCCTGAGAACCAGGAGGTTGTGAACGATGAGGGGGATATGGAAATAGACTGGCTCACGAATCACTATCTTGAGTCCCTGTTTCGAGGGCCTGACCTGCGAGCCACCTCCACTGCAGTTGCAAAGTCGTTTGATTTGAAGTTTGGGGGTACGAAGATACGGTGTGCTGTTCCTCAGAACGCTGTGTCTGAGACTTCGGGAGAGAAGCTAGAACCTGATCTTCTTTACGCATCAATGAAGCTTGAGTTGGAAGAGTTGGAATCCTTCAAGGTTGGGGAAGTGATCCCTGAGCGCGAAGCTCGCCGTCTTGCTAAGGAAAACGGCAGGCGAGTCTTGACTAGCAGGTGGGTCAACACGGTCAAGAAGAAGGGATTGTATAGATCTAGGCTAGTCGTGCGGGATTATGCCTCTATGGGAGGCACCACCTTGAGTGAGGGAATCTACTCTCCTACTACTTCATTGGAGGGTCTGAGATTGCTTCTGTCAATGCTCTGCCGACGTGGCAGTGTGTTGTCCTGCGATGTCTCGGTAGCGTTCATGCATGCTCCCGTAGCGAGGGCAGAATTCGTAGAGTTGCCGAATAATGTGAGCACCCAGGGGACTGGGGAACGAGTTTTCGTCAAATTGCGTAAAGCGATGAACGGATTGCGGTCTGCTCCATTATCTTGGTATTGCGAGTTGGCTGAATACTTGCGCTCTCAGAACTTCGAAGCAAGTTTGGACCCCACTATATTCCGTCGTCTTACGAGGAAGGGTTTGACGATTGTGTTGTTTTATGTGGATGACTTGCTGATCTATAGCGAAGATGAAGCTGAGGGGCGCCGGTTCTACGAGGAGTTGCGTAAAAGATATAAACTGAAACTTACGGGCGAGTTGATTCAAGATTGCCCCGGGGAAGTCTCGTTTCTCGGTCGGCGGATCTTTCGCCGTAAGAAAGGGGAACGTACGGTGTATTTCGGGCTAGACGAACAGTACCTGAGTTCCTGTTGCGAGGAGTACGGAATCACCAAACCTGCACCAAAGCTCCCTTCCCTTGAACGCCGCTATGCTGAGTTACTGAAGAAAGGCCAGACTGAGCTGATCAGTCCAGCTGCTCACGAGAGGTACAGAAGGACTCTGGGCCGTTTGGCCTGGGCGGCTCTGTCACGACCAGACCTGCAGTTTGTGTGTGGGTTTCTGGGCCGCCACCAAGCAGCTCCTGACGAGGCTGCCGAGACCTGTATGAGGGATGTCCTTCGTTGGGTCAAGGGTCTTCCGCACAAGGTCCAGAGGTTTCCGAGTAAGAGGGAGATCTTGGAAGATGATGCGGACCCTGCCTCTGTATCTTGTTTTACGGACGCTAGCTGGAGTCTGAATTCGGTAAGCGGCGGGATCATTACGTGGGAGAACTGTTCCCTGAAAAGCTTCAGCAGGAAACAAACGACTACCGCACTCTCCAGTGCGGAAGCAGAACTCGCTGCACTCACAGAGGTTGCTCGTGAAGGGTTGTACATTGCTTTGCTTGTGGAGACCATCCGCGAGGGTATGCCGAAAGACAGGGAAACCGGTTATTATGTTCTTAAGGGATATTCTGATTCCGAATCGGCGGTTTGTATATCGAAGATGCAGACCCTCCTGAGGAAAGTGAGGCACATCGAACTGCGTGCCGCATTCCTTCAGGAGCTGGTGGCCAGGGGTCGTTTTACTATAGAACACATACCGGGAGTGATAAACCCTGCGGACGCCCTCACGAAAAGCCCCACTAACGAAAGTTTGGCTAGCTTGTACGATGCCTCTGGCCTTGTAGATGAACCGAAGGCCTGGGAGAGTGAGCCTACTGAGGTGCACGTGTCTTTTGAAGAGCCCAATGAAAACGAACGTTTTACTCCGTCTGTTCCGCCTTCCTGGAAAGCCGCTGCTTTGAAGCTAGCTCGTGGTGAAGCTAAGTACGTAGTGGTTGAACTGTGTTGTGAAGAAGGAAGTGCGTTGTCCAAAGCCTGCTCGAAGGTCCCCGAGATCGCCTACTTTGGGGTGACTAAGGAAGTTGATCTTCTGAGCTATAATGGCTTGTGTCTTCTGAGAGAGGTTTTCGGAGTCGTAGCTGAAGGTGAGGTCAAGGTGTATGCTCACTTGTCTACTCCGTGCTCTGCTGGGTGTGGTTTAAGGCACCTGAGGTTTAAGAAGGGAGGAAAGGCCCTGGAGAAGTGGAGAGCGGCTCTGGCCGTTCACAAGAGATCCTGGAAAAGGATCGAGAAGCTGTTGGAGCCTTACGTGGGCTCCCCGAACCTTCTTCTTTCTCACGAGTGGCCTGAGAGGTCAGGACTGTGGGATGAGACTGTGTTTAAGAGGGTTTCTAAGAAGCTTCGTTTGGATCAGGGTTGCCTTGTGGATCGTTGTTGCTTTGAAAAGGGTGACCAACGACCTTGGAAAAGATGGTGGTTTGTGTCTAACCGCACAGAGTTTGTGTGGGGACTTTCGTCTCAGTGCTCTGAGGGACACGGCCACTACTACCTTCCTCTTCCTGAGTCAGGTGTGTATCCAGCGGGTTTAGGATTCGCTCTCTTGAAGAACGTGAAGAAGACTTTTGAGGAGAAGTGAAGAGGACTCTCGGGCATGAGGGGGTGTGAAAAGTTTGCTTCCGTAGCCATTTTGGCTCAAGCTGTTGTGGTTCAAGTGGCGAGCGCCGCGCTGTTGCCGTCGTGGCTGGGTTTCTGAGGCCGTATCTAAGGGTGGGCCCTCAAGAGACCTCAAAACCAATCTCTGTGTTTCCTCGTAGGCGGGCTGACCCGCACGGGCGCGCAGGGGTAGCGGCAGTTCCAGGGAGAGCCCTGAAGTGCATTAGAGTAGCGCCATAGAGCCGCAACACTTGAAACTGCTTGCAAACTCTTCTTGCAGCTTGTGAACCAATCCTTGTTTTCTTGTGCAGAATTTTCTTGGATTTGGGCCTTGCAAAATTGCCCGTTTACTTGTTGCAAAAGTACAGTTGAGGAGTTTTTCTTGCAGGCTTCTTGAAAGGAGGCCATCGCAGAGCGCGCAGGCCCACACAGGGAAGTGATGCCAGTCAAGATGTCCAGGCATTACACCGTCTGTGGCTGCGGATCGTGGGTGTGGACGGATCGGATTGGCCCTCACAGGCCATGTTGCCAGCAGTGTGGCAAACGCTGGCCACAGAAAGGACCAAAGCAGGGAACGACGCAGGATCCGCAATGGGGTCCGTCTGTGAGAGTGTGGAGGTCTCCCGCTGCTGCACAGCAGCCCGAGTCCAAGACGCCGAGACCCCCGCGCCAGAACCAAGCGCAGAGGGCATTGACAACCATCTGGGAATCCTTGCCTGAGCACGCGCGCCAGCAGATTGAGGAGGCGGGGTGGAGACCTAAGATCCCTCAGCCCCCGCCAGGCCTATTCAGGCAAACCAAAGGAGGTGCAGGCAAAGGCAAGGGTGCAGTTGGAACAGCGGAAGTCCGGGATGAGGCTGCTCAGGCTGAGGCTGCTCGGTCCCTGTTTGCCTCGGTGAGCGAAGAGCAGCGTGAGCTTCTATGTAAGCTTGGCATCCAAGAGCCCGAGGTGCAGCCTCCGGACCTTGCTTCATTGTGTAAGCAACACATCCGTGCCTTGCCAGCTGACATCCAGAAGCTGCTGGAAGACCCTCCTGAGCGGCCACCCACGCCTCAGGAGGTCATGAGCGAAACAAGTAAAAAATTTAAAATTGCCACTGCAGAATTGAGAGACCTTATTTTCCGCAAAGCTGCCTTGCAAGTGCGTCTTGATAAGCATAAAGAGCTGTACTCCACCATGTTGTCAGACATGAAGTCCATCAATGAATCCTTGGAGGAGCGACAAAAGCTGGTGGCTACCTTGCAAGGGGAATTGCAATCCTCGGTTGCTGGGGTCCCGGCCCCTGACGCTTTGCCTGAGGCAGCAGAGGCTCTTGCCAAGCAGGTTGAGGCCATGGATGTTGATCAGCTTGACGACTACCGGCAGCGCCTTGTTGAAGCCATTGATGAAGCTGTAAAGCGCAGGCGCGTGGATGCACCGGCGCAGAAGGCAGCGCCGACAAGCCCTCCTCCAGCTGGGCCAAGCCAGCAGGAGGCCGCTAAGGAGGATGACAGGGAGAAGGGCAAAACCAGGTCCCGCAGCAGGGGCCGCAGTGCGCAGCAGGGTTAGGGGTCGGGGATTAGGGTTCTTGACTTCGGCGTTTCTCGGGTTGTTTCTTCGCTTTTCGGTCATAGCCGTACTTGCCTTGTTGGTGGATGCAGCGTGGAGCCAGCTCAGGAGTCAGGTCGAGGCGAGGCTCTTGAATCCCAGCCTCTGGAAAAGCTTTTGGTTGCTTGCACCTTGCAGTCGGATCAGTCCGTTGTGCGGCCACCTCAGCTCTGCCCAGTGCTTATGTTCAGCCAAGCAGAGTGTTGCCCCATCTGTGCTGTCACGCTGTGCCGAGAGCAGCCTTGTCCAAAGTTCCAGGAGTTCCAGTTTGATGCTAGTTGTGGGTCGGTGTGTGCATTGTGCCTCCGGGCGTCAGGCCGCGTGCGCAGTGGCGTATGGACACCGGCCGAGCGCAGTCGTGGGTGCGCAGGCCAGCCAGAGCCCTCTGTGGTGCAGGGGTGGTTTGTTGGGGTTTCGGAGATGGGATTGGGAGCGTTAGAAGGGGCGTTGCAGTTTGCATGTCAGGATTTGTACCTCTTGTGGCAATCAAGCCGAATCGCCCGGAGCCTTTGCAACCTCCAATCTAGTGACTCAGGATGTGCGCCCTGCTGGCAGCACTCCTGCTCTGCTTTCATCAGAGGTGTCCCCGCAACATCCGGATGTCTCTGCAGATCCAACTGGGCGGGACTCACGTCAGGTCTGTAGTGAGCCTCTTGTGTCTTCTGCCCCAGCCTTGCATCACAAACCACATGATCCCAAAGTTGATTGGAACCTCATAGGAAGCTTGCTTGTGTCAGGTGCCAGGACGGATTTTGCCAGAGTTGAAAAGCAGCTTCTTGATGCAGTTGAGATCATTGAGGATAATTTTGATGAGACCTCCTTGGAATGGTGGGCAGGCCACCGCATCTGTGAATGCCTTGCTGAAGAGGCTGACCCTGCATGGCCTATCGCAGCTGCCAAACAACTTGCGCAATCCCAAACTACGGCCCAGCCCAAGCCTTTGAGGCTGTGTTCACTTAATATCACCACCTGGGGCCCTAAGTTTAAGGGGTGGCTTGAGGGGCTTTTCCCCAAGCCTGCCCTCCTTTGTGTTCAGGAAACCCACCTCCTTCAGGACGTCCCTAAATCAAAAACGTGGCTTACGGCCAGAGGCCTTTCCAGCCATTTTGGAGCCGGCAGCAGAGGAAAACAACAGGGAGTCCGCGGCGGTTTGGTCACCATCTCGGCGTCTCATTACAATGTTTTCCAGTCTTTTGAGTTCCTGGCTGAAGGCTGTGGTTTTCTTGTTGATCAGTTTCGCTTGAAAGGGTGGACTTTGGCTGTCATCAACCTCTACCTGCAGTCTGGTTGCTCTTTGCAGGCCGAGCCCAATTGCACCATCGTTGCAACTTTGCTTGCCACGGTCCGGAGTCTAGCAGTGCCGTGGATTGTTATGGGTGATTTTAATTTGCCGATTGAGGAAATGCAGGCCACCTCCATCCCAACCGAGGCTAGAGGCTTGTTGTTGTCCCCAGGCGGACCAACGACTGACCATGGTGCCTGCCTTGACTATGCCTTGATTTGCCATTCCTTATCGGGTTGTTTTAAGCCGAGCCTTGACTGGGCAGCACCTTTTCGCCCACATGCTCTTGTTGAATTTTCGCTGGCAGCTGATTGCACCACTGCTGTTCCGCAGCTGCCCCGCTTCAGACAACTTGAAGTTGCACACCAACCTTTCAGCCAGTCTGCCTCCCGATGTCAGGTCGTGTGGGAGGGCAGCCAGCAAATTTCTGAGATCACTAGTGTGTTCGCGAGCTGGTCCCGAGATGCAGCCGCGTCTTGTGGGATTTTAGATGGCTTTCCTGGCAGTTCTTTTGTGATTCAGGTCAAGCCGCTGGTGGCTCCGTCTGCCCCACACCGACTGTGGAAAGGGCATGCTGAATCCTTCTGGGATCGCATCGTTGCGTGGTCCAAACATTTTCGGGCCCTCCAGAGCAAGCCTTTAACACACCCGGAGGATTTCTTAGCTCAGGCTGACACTCATTGGGCTGATGTTGGCAACATGCCCCTTCACCAATGGAAGGCCCAAGCCTTTGGCATGCTCAATGGGTGTGAACCGGATGACGCCTGGGTTGCGGCCACGTCTCGCCAGCAGCGCCATGCTCGAAAGTTGCATCTTTCTGACAAAAGTGCGGACTATCAGTCTTGGCTTCAGTCCTCCATGAAAGCTGGCATGCGGCCCCTCTTCAGAGCACTCAGCAATCCAGAAGCCAAGGTCGAGAGGCCCTTTCTTGATAGTCCGTTGGAATTTCGGCCTTTCCTTAGGCTGGAGTTCTGGAGTAAACTGTGGAAGGCGCAACCGTCGCCTTTACCGGAGCTCGATTCAAAGCTTCAGCACGTGGCCCGGGAACACGCGGCACAGCTTCCACCCTTGAGCCTTGAGCAAATCAAGCAAAGGATCCGCAAGCTCAGCAACAAAGCTGGGGGAGCCGATGGTTGGAGTTACGCACAGTTCAAGGTTCTGCCGGATGAGGCGCTAGAAGCTTTACTAAAAATTTTCCATCGCATTGAGTGTGATGGGATTTTGCCGGAGCACTGGCTGACAACCTTGATAACAATGCTACCCAAAAGTCTCCTAGTCGAGAGACCTATTGCTTTGTGTAGTTCGTCATACCGATTGTGGGCAAAACTGAGATTCTCTGAAGTTGATCGATGGCTTGCTTCATTCATTCATAAAGCCCCTTGGGAGCATGCTGTGCCGGGCCAAAGCACACTTGATGTCAGCATCAGGCGTCTGCTGCAAGCAGAACTGGCTCGGGCCAGAAAGCTTCATCGAATAGTTCTCTTCATAGATATACAAACATTCTATGAATCCGTCTCACATGAACTTGTTGCCCAGCAGGCCCTGCTTCATAATTTTCCGCCGCTTTGTGCCGACACCGCCCTGAAAGTTTACAGAGGAGCCAGATACATCATTTCGGACAGTGTTGTCTCGCCCAGATGCTTCGGGGCATCCGGCCTCATGGCCGGATGCCCCTATGCGCCAGCAATTGCAAAACTGGCACTGTTTCCGAGCCTTTCCTCATTGCACAAGAGCAAGCTGGCTGACAATATCACGGCTTGGTTGGACGATGTCAGTGTCGATACTGAAGGCGCTCAAGCAGAGAAGACGGCACACCGTGCTGCTCAATCCTACAACTTGTTGAAGCATGCCTTGCAGCGGGATGGACTCCACATGTCCATCGCAAAAACGTGTTTTGTTTGCACGGATTCATCATCCGAAAAATCTTTAAAAAAGCGTTTAGGACCTGACGACCCGCCTATTAAGTCCCTAGCGCGCGACTTAGGCACTGATTACTCTGCTGCACGGCGTCGCAGGATTACAGTTGCAAAGGCTCGTCAAGCAAAGGGCCAGGCCAGAGCAGGACGTCAGCGAACGCTCAAAGTTCCCTCCTTGTCCCACAAGTGGAGGCTGTACAAAGGAGGTATTTTCGCCTCTGCTGCATGGGGCCATCAAGCTCAGGGAATTTCTCCGAAGCGATTGAAATGGTTGCGAGGGTGTGCTGCGCAGCAGCTGCAGCGACACAAACTTGGCAGCCTTGATCTGCTTTTCGATTTGCGCTGCAAGTTTGAGGACCCTCTCATCACCATCTTGACACAACACTTTGCCACGATTACTAAGGTTTTTCTTCGATGGCCAGGGACCCTGTGGGGACAGCTCAAAACTTCCTGGAGCAGCACGTGGAGCCGACTCAAGGCTTCACCCCATCCGTGGAAATGCGTCTCTGGACCGATGGCGGCCGCACAGGCCTATCTGATGCAACTTGAGATCGATGGGCAAAGTCTTGAGCATTGGACTTGGGATGATGAGGATTTCACCTGCGATTGGAAGGAGCCTGGTTTTAAGGCACTCCTGTGTGGGCGAGTTAAAACCAGACTCCTACAACTGAGGCATGCCCGTGTTGCTGCCTTTGTGGATGACCCTCTCCTTGCTGAAGGTGTCGATTGGGCCAGCCATAGGGCCAGAATCCGACGTGAAGCCAAAGCCAAACGCACCACGAAGTGGCTACATGCTTTGTGGCAAGGAGCAGTGCTTCATAACCAAAATGGAGGCACTCAGCAATGCCCGCTATGCCATTGTGATGCCTCGTGGTCGCATGTGCTCCTTGAGTGCAGATACTGGTCTGGGCGCCACCGCGATCCACCTGAGCATTGGGCTGAGCTCAAGCAAAAGTGGCCTTCAGACAGTTTGTGGCAGAGGGGACTTGTGCCCAAAAAGTGGACGGAGCAGCATCGTCCAGAGTCTTCCCTACCTTTGCAGCGCGAAGGTCTATGGGCGACTACCAGCAAGCTTAGTGCATCGACTTATGTGTTCAGCACAGACGCCTCTGGCGGGCCGGATAGTGTTGACACCCGCCTGCGCATCGTTGCCTTTGCCCTGCTGGCCCTTCAAAAGGAGGGTGACGAGCTCACCTGCGTTGCCTCCATCACCGGGTTTCTTCCCGTCGGCTCGTCGGTTGCAGAAGGCGAAACACATGCGCTGCAGCTCCTCGCTGAGAATGTCGACGGTTTTGCTGATGTCACCTGTGACTGTCAAACGGCCATTAAGAACTCCCAGAGACTTGATAATCTTGATTGTCATTGGGTTCGGTCACACCAGTCAGCTGCTGCTTTTGAAAAGGAGTTTGGGGCAGACCAGCTATGGCGCATGAAGGCCAATTCTTTAGCTGATGATAAGTGTGGTAAGCTGGCTGCAACCCTTGTTGATATCAACTTTAAAAATGATGTGCAGGAGTTGGACCGTCTTGCTCAGCAGATCTCGACCTTTCTTGCTGAACGTGTGGAGCTTTTGTTGACTTCCAAAAAAGATCCTGCCCCCTTGGTTTTCGATGAAAAACGGGGTGTGGCGAGATTAGCCAGTCAGCGGGAGTCACAGTCACAACGAGCCATGCCACATCGCGCTGCGTCTCAGGCCGTTCGTTGCCCTTCCAACTTTCTTGTGTTTGGTAACCCTGATCACCAGCACTTGGTTAGACCTGGATCTGCTTTTGTTAAGCCTAAGACCCCACCAAAACCCAACAAAAAACAACGCCTTAAGGAGGTTCTTGCCAATCCGGATCCCGACATGGGTCATGTGTGGCGGGATTGTGAGGCCAAATCCAGCAACAATTTTGCGATCCAGTGCACAGTTTGCCAACTTTATGTGGAACAGTGTAACCCTCCTGAAGTTTTCGATCGCAAACTGTCCAATCCATGTCGCGACAAAGCGGCTTCTGTGCCCTCCTGCTGGAACATCCATGGCAGTCATGACATGGTAAACAAGGGATCTTTCTTTATGTGCTCGAAGTGTCTAGCCATGGTTAAGCTTGGTGCTTCCTCGTCATCGTCACTTTTGCAGTCCGCTTGCAAAGGACTAGGACGTAAGCTTAATTCTCAAACGAGAGCGAGATCCATGGCCCAGGTTGAAGCTGACACCAGCCGTTCCATTGCGGAGTCCTTTAAAGCCAAGGAGCAGGAGGTTTCAGTGGTTGTGAAGCCTGGGGTTGGTAGTACTAACCCTCCTCACCCTCCTATTCCTGTCCAGCCAAAGCCCAAAGCAAAAGGAAAACCCAAAGCCAAAAGCAAGGATACCTCCAAGCAGACCCGCCTGTCCTTTCGGTGATGGTAGCCCTGGACTCGGGTTGGGGGAATGTGTTCTATGCTAGGGTTTCCCTTGAGCCGTGTGTGCCATGCTGCACCCGCATCGTCCTATATCACAGTCAACTGCTGCTCTGCGCCTTATTGGCTGCATTAGCGCACACCTTGGCGGTTTACATGATGCAGATGGCTAGAGCCAACAAATCAATCAACCGCCGGAGTACTTCCATCATTCTCCAGGTTACCCTGCCCGGTGTGCGCTGTTGGCTGCACCCGAAAGCTGTGCCTTGGGGTTTGTAAGAGTTGCTTTGTTTAGGTGCGGCCCCGCCGGGTAGTAAGGTTTACCTGGTTTTGCCATGATTGCCTGCATGTCGTTGCTGGTTGATGAATATGCCATACACCCGACTCGGGCCTGGAACAAGGGCTTACCTTATGGTTTGGATGAACCCGGGCCGCTGCCAACATCTACCATGGGGCTTGCCCTGACTTTTCAAAAAAAAAAACCGCACCCTAGATGGTTACCGGTGTGCGCCAGTGGCTGCACCTGCATTGCCCAAGTCCTGCGATCACATGTTGATGCTTCGCCGTGACACTGGGCCCTTGCAATCTTCCCTAAACGGCCAAGTCAGGTGTTGCAGTATGTTTGCACCCACAAAACCTGCGCCTTGGGGTTTTTGGGTGCTGCCTAGTGTGGTCTGAGGTTAGGCGGTTTTTTGATCAGCAATGCCAATGCCAGTGCTGGTTGATGAAATGCCACCTCTTTACCCGACTCTGGGCATTGAATCTAGTTTTGCTTTACTGCTTTGTTCGTGAAACCTGTGCGTCATTCTTGCACCTTGAGCTGGTCCTGAATCCGAGGGCCCATAGTCTTCTGGTTGCACTCAGCTCGCTGCCGAGCCAGAACGACTCGTCTTCTTGTTATAATGCTCATGAGCCCTTTGGTGGTGTGTGCCCTTACCGGGTTCATTCCACCGGGGAGTGTACAGGCTGCTGGTAGCTGGTTTGTACAGGCGCTGGGCTGCTGCGGTCTTCTCCTCTACACCTCAACCTGCTTGCTGCAGGTCTGTCAAGAGAGTGCTGGCTTTGCACTTTTCGCCCTGCTAGGCTTTCTCCCCAGGCTCTGGGATGCATCCTGCCTGCATGCCCGTTGATATTCGTGGCTCATGCATCCTTTGTCGCCTGGTTTCAACACAAGGTCCAGGACGCTGTGTGCAACAGTCTCGCTCTGTAACCTCCGGGTGGCAGGGCGAGACTTCCGTAGGCAGTGTAGTTCTGTTGATCTGTGTTTCTAGGTAGCTTGGAGCTTCTTTTCACCTGGCCTTGGAGCCGCGACAGCAGAACGCTTCGAGAGAAAAGTTTGCTTGGGTGGCACGCCCCGCGCAAAGTGCTCAAAAAGAGCCCCAGCAAGCTCCATCGCAATGCCCTTGTGGCTGTGTGGCAAGGAGCCATACGGCACGGCAAAGGGGCAGTGTGTGCCCGATGCAACAAGGAGGCTACCTTGAGCCACGTCTTGTGGGAGTGTACCTGGTGGGAAAACCAGGCCACAGAACCCGAAGATTTCCCGCGGCTCCGGGAACAATACCCTGACCCCAGCCTCTGGTTGCGAGGCCTGGGACCACCGCAACCCAGACCAGCTACATATGAGCAACAGGTCAGGGTGGAAGGCGTCTTCACCCAGCTGCAAGTTGAAGACCCGTCTATCCTTTACGCCACTGACGGTAGCCCTGGTGCATCCCAGGATACGCGCTTTCAGGTGCTAACCTGGGGGGCCATTGCTTTTAGGAAGCATGCCCATGGGATAGAGGTTGTAGGTAAAGCTACAGGCCCGGTAGAGGGTCAGCAAACAGTCTTTAGGGCAGAATCCTCTGCCCTTCTGTTTCTCGCCCAGAAGACAAAAGGGCTGATAGATATCACTTTGGACTGCCAAGGGGTGCCAAAGTACCTACGCAGGTCACCAGGCTGGAAATCTGAGGACATTTTCCAGGAGTTGCGCCATCAAAAGGACCGCTTGAGCCTCACATGGGTAAATTCCCACCTCTCCCAGGAGGCTTTCCAGGCCAAATTTGGACAAGAAAACTGGTGGCGCTGGGAAGCAAACCAGGCGGTCGACAAGCTGGTGCAAGAAGCAGCAAACCAGCGCAGAGACCTCAACTGGGAGCAACAAGTGCTCATCAAAGATGAGGTCGTGAGCCGCATCAATACTTTCCTGGCAAACAGAGTGCAGGAACTTTTCCAGTATGGTACTGGTGAAGGACCCCAGGTAGTCTTCCCTGAAACACCTGGTGATGAAAACCAGGAAAAGCCACCTTCCAAGAAAAAGCCAGGGCCCAAAATCAAGACCAACTTCCAAACCAAAGGGAGGAAAAAGACAACTGGTGACAAACCAGTTCAACCAAGCCAGAGTGAAGGCCCCAACAAAAGGCAGCAGCTGGAAGCGCTTCTAGCTGGACAAGGACCAGACTTGGGGCACGAGTGGCGCGAAGGTCACCGCAGCAGGGACAACCTGTGTGTCAACTGCACCCGTTGTGGGCACTTCATTGAACAAGTTGAAGGAAAGGTTATCTTTGCAAAGAAAATAGGCCACACGTGCAAGTGGATGGAGCCCTCGGCTCCACACATGGGAGAGCACCCGTCGCACAAGATGGTTAATGCCGGGCGAAGGTGGATTTGCTGCAGGTGTGGTGCCAGGCAATGGATTGGAAGCCAAGAGCTCTACCAGAGCTTGGGCAAACAGTGCAAGCAGGTGTACACGGGCAAGGACCCGGAAATCTTGCAGTGCATTCAGAAGTTTGCTCCGCAAAAATCGGGGTTTTTCAAGGCCCCGCCAGCTCCTAAACCCGACAGCCAGCCAGAAGCAGGGGACAGGAAAAAGCAAGACAGCTGTGGGGGAAGCAGGGTTGTGCCTAGGACTGCAGAAGGTGATGGTGATGTGACTGGTGATGCTACTGGTGTTGGTGCATTTGTTAACCAAGCCTCCAGTAGCAAAGAGAAACCAAAAACCAAGGGTGCCCAAACCCGTGCAGTTAGCCAGCCTGTAAAGCGGGCCAACAAGCAAGCCCCAGGAAAGGCCCTCTCCCAACCTAAGCTTTCAGGCCCACCTGAACAACCTTTCCAGGCTCAGTCCCGCCAAACTCTGGTGTATGGCCCCAAAGCAAAGCCCAAGCCAAAATCTGGTCTAACCAGGCCCCAGAGTGAGGACCCCAAACAGACTAAATTGAAATTCTGAATGCAAGTTTGGCTCAGAGCTGGGGAATCGTCCAGCGGGAAATCGCCATGGGAAAAGAAGATCCTGGTGAGGGCCAGGAACCAAAGCCTGGGGACACCCAGGACACCCACCCTGGTGAAAACCAGGATGAGCAAGCTGGTGGAAACCAGGAAGCTGAAGAAGCTGGTGGCCAACCAGCGGAAGCGCCCAGCAGCTCCTGGGAGAGACCTTCCAGCTCCTGGGAGCGCCCGGGTAACACCCCGGCAAGGCAACCCTTGTCGGACTACAAGAAGTGGTACAACCGCAACAGGCCTGGGAAAAAGGAAAGGATGGCAGGAAAGGTAACCAGAGGGGTGCCACCCCCACCAGGTGTGAACCTGCCCTCCAAGGGCAAAGACAAAGGAAAAGCCAAAGGAAAAGAAAAAGGGAAAGAGAAAGGCCCAGGCAAAGGCAAAGAAAAAGGGCCAGCAAAAGGAGAGGGCAAAACCCAGGTGCCGCCGAAGCCGCCACCGGCCAGAAAGCGCCCGGCGGCAGCAATGGAAGCGGCTACGCCAGGCCCGACGGAAGCCGCTGAGTACTCGTACTACAGTACAGAGTCGGAGCCACCTGTGGCTCCCACACCCCAGCCCACAGCGAGCTTCCTTGAGACAATCAGGGAAGGGGCCAGGGCACGTCAAGGGCGCACCACCACCGCGCCAGCTGGTGAACCCAGCTCCTCTTCATCCTCCAGCTCGCCCAAGCACAAGGAGGAGCAACAGAGCGAACCTGGTGAAGACCAGGATGAGGAGGAGAGCCCAGCAGGGCAGGTGGATAGGCTGGCCGGGGAGGCACTAAGCCCAACAGAGCCGGCGTGGTCCCCGCAAGAGGCCCCACCCACCGTACCTGGTGAAAACCAGGCAGCAAAGCAAGAAGAGCCGGAGCCTGAAAGTGAGGCCCTCGAACCTGGTGTGAACCAGGCAGCAGTAAAGGAGGAGAAGAAAGACTCTGAAAGCCTTGAGGAGGCAAGCCCACCAGCTCCGGTGGGTACCCCGGAAGGGAGAAGCTCAGAAGAGCCAAGGAGGAACCGTGAGCTCCCCCCGGGGCCAGGCATTACCGGTCCAGATCCGGACTATGCCCAAACGATGAAATTCTTCATCTCCATGAAAAAGAACGTGAAACCATGCCACAGCCGCTATGCTGAGGCATGCGAAGTTGAATACTTCAGCACAGAGGTCTCAGGGGTAACCAGGCTCAGCCTGGTGATAGTTGGCCTTGGTGGCTCACGAGTGGTCACGTTCACACCCCACAAACCGGGGGTAGTATGGAAACTGTCGGTATACCCCCAAGACCAAGAAGTCTTGGTGTGCAAGGTCACGGGGGCCATGACTCCAGGCCTCGCCAAGCAAGCTGGTGTTCACCAGCTCTGCGAAAGAGGTCCTGGTGCAGACCAGGAGCCCAAATGGGTCACCCTCATCGAGATGGAGGCGGTGCACCCAATACCAGCACAGCTCAGCACCTTTCAAGCCTTCCAGGCCTGCTTCACGGTGGCCCTCCTGGCGAAGATCCTCCTGGTGAAGGACATAGGGAAGGCCAATATGGGCCTGAGGTTCACACAACCAGGACAGGCTGTACCGGAAATGGTGATGCTGGACGTGTTGGGGTGGGTCCCTTACCCTGAGGGAACCCGACCCCAATGGCCAAACGTCCAGCGCCTCACGGGGTTCTGGAAATCCATCGATGATCCCTTGAGGGCTGAGCTCAAGCTGACAGTGATAAAGCATCGCACGTCGCTTGAGAGCACCACGGTTGCTCTCAAAGAGCTGGCGAAGACCAAGCTCTCTAAGACGGACTTCGAGTCCCTCATGAAAGTGCTGGTGGATACCAGCGTTTTGGCGGTAACGCCGGAGGGACTGTTGGGCCAGCCCCTCCTCCCGGACGAGTACCGGCACGACTTGGTACGGGGAAAAACGTGGCTTATCCTCCCCTTTCCGTAGGGACTGAGAGCTCAGGCTAAGGCCTGGACAACTCCAAACTGGTGCTACCAGTACCAGCCCTGCTGGTGAAAACCAGGCAACTGGTGCTAGTAGCAACCAGCCCAGCTGGTGTCTGGGCCAAAGAGCTCCAGCTGTAGGGCCAAACCAGTCGCCACAACCTACAGAACTGGTGTCAGTAGTAACCAGCCCTGCTGGTGTAGCTCAGAAGGCTGGTGCTACTGACAAAGCTCTTCCAGCCCAGTGGAAGCCACTGGTGAGTAGAACCCACCAAAGGTGGGCAAAACCAAACCGCCCGTTTCACCCCAAACCGCCGGCCGATGGCCTGGCAGCGACTTGTTCGCCCACGACGAGAAAAGTTTGCTTGGCTCAAGTTTCGGCTCAACTGGCAAGCTGCCGCTTTGTTGCCGTCGTGGCACCAGGCTCTTTTAGGCCGTACCTAAGTGTGGGCCCTACCAGCTCCCTAAACCAATCCTTGTGTTTTCTCGTAGGCGGGCAGACCCGCTGGGGCGCGCTAGGAGGGGGGGTAGCTGGAGACTCGCCTTGGTGTGCGTAGTTCAGCCAATCCGCAGTTTTCACGTCTGCTTGCAGCACTTGAACCACTGATTTTCTTGGGAATTTGTGGTTTTGTTTTGTGGGCCTTGCAAAAACGCCCTCTTGTTGCGCAGAAAAGTGGAGTGCGGGACAGCAAGTTTTGGCAGCAGCAGTCCAGTTTTTCCCTGAGCCCTGACATAGCTTGCTCAGGTCCACACCTGTTGAGTTGTGGTTGCAATGAGGCAGGACAATAGGCCGTACTTTGTTTGCAAAGCTTGCAAGAGTTCCTGGATCTACTGCCACAGGGTGGAGGCCGAGGACAAATGCAGACAGTGTGGAAGCAAGTGGCCCAAGTTCCGGAAGCCTCAGTCGCGGTCCCCAGCTCCACGTGTGTGGCGCAGCAAGGCCGAGGAGTGGTCTCCACCCTGGCGGGCCGAGGAGTGGTCACCACCCCGGTCGAAGCCCCAGAAAGGCAAAGCGCAGCGAGCCCTCACCACTGTTTGGGAGCACCTGCCCGCTCACGTCCAGGCGTCGATTCAGGAAGCAGGCTGGCAGCCGCAGGCCTTGGAGGCCCCGCCGGGTCTTCCTGCTGGTAAGGGCCAGAGTGGGAAGGAGCGCACCGTCCTAAGAACAGGTGGTGCAGGCAAAGGAAAGGGCGGAGGCAGACCCGAGATTGAAGCAGTGGGCTCAGATGACAGTCTCAAGGCTCTTTTCGAGTCCGCCAGTGATGCGCAGAAGGAGCTTCTGCAGCAGTGTGGTTTGAGTCAGCCTGAGGAGCACCAGCCGGGGCTCGTTGAAATGTGTAAGAAGCACATCTCTGCCTTGCCCCCAGCCATTAGAGAGCTGGTTGAAGAGCCGCCGGAAAAGCCGCCAACGGCTTTCGAGCAGCTAAACGCTGACAGCAAGAAATTTAAGACAGCCACCGTTGAACTTCGCGAGCTCATTTTGCGCAAGGCCACGCTGCAACTAAAAATCGACAAGCATAAAGAAACCTACACGGGCCTCTTGCAGTCCATGCAGTCTCTTGATGAGAAGTTGAAAAGCAAACAGGAGCAGGTGACGGATCTTCAGAAGCAGCTTCAGGTTGCGGTAGTGCAAGAAGCCGCTGAATCTAAAGTTGATCTCGAGGCTGCCCTGCACCAAGAGATGGACATGATGGCGCTGGAGGCCCTGGAAGCTTTCAAGAAGCGCATGTGCGCCACCATTGATGAGAAGGCTGCACTGCTGCAGCTTGAGAGCACGAGGGACGCAGACATGCAGCATAAGCCACCGTCTCAGGATCAGACCCCGACCCCCACACCTGCTCAAACCGTAGCTGATCAGGGCCGGCAAGGAAAAGGAGGGCAAGCCCCGATCCCGTAGCAGAGGCCGCGCGGTACAGGGCTAGGGTTTGGGGTTGGGGGTGGAGTTGGTTGGGGTTGATAGGGGTCCGGTGTTAGGGGATGTGTGTTCCTGCGTTAGCGAATTGCAGCCCAGTGAACCGGAGACCCAGACTCAGGCCCAGCTGACCGCCTCTAGGTGCCCGACGGATCTGGACAGCGTTTTTAAACTTCGTTTCCCTAGCCACCCCTTCTGCAACCTGCAGTGCCTGGGGTGTTGTATTGATGTTGGTTGCGCTTCTGTAGCACAACGGCCCCGTGTGCGAGGCCTGTGCGATGGTTGCAGCTCACAGCTAGCAAGTTCCGTCATCAGGGTGAGGGATGCCAGTTTTCCCGGAAGGCTCACAGAAGCCCCAGACCATAATGGCCCAGGAGCCTCGCCTCTAGCCTCCCGGGCTCCACTTACCCTTCCCAGGCCATTTTTTGGGCCGATCACACACCAGCTGGATTTCAGCCATGTGAGACACCGTCAGAAACGTTTGCAGTGAGGAAGGTGAGGTCCTCCCCTCCCCCCACACATGCAGGTCGCCCCACTGGGCGTTTTCATCCTGGGCTGGATCTTCGCTTTCATTCGGCGGCATGTTTCATGATTTCTCCCCTCCCGGGGGACGGCATGCCGCAATACTTGGGAGATGCCAGATGTGATCCTTGGCGTTTCAGTGCGAACCATGTTGATGTGGCTACTCCTCTTCGGCTGCAGCCCTTGCTTTTCCCGGCAGGAACAGATCAGTCCCGGGTGACTCGGGAGCCAACAGGCACATGCCAGTTTTGCCAAGGGCCCAGACAGTTGGGTAGAGAGGACTGTAGCGAGCTTGACCGTCTAGCAATGGCTTGCAGCTTGGCTGGCAAGGCATGCCCGGATGTTTGGGAGTTGGCGGAGGTCCAGTGCGATCTCTCTTTGCTGTGTTTGGATTGCCTGATTGCGAAATACCAGCATGCCACACCTGAGCGGAGACAGCCCATGCTGTCGGGACCCCAGTTCTTCCCTGCCGAGTTCGATGACAGTCCACGGGACGAGCTAGGGGACGAGAGAGGTTTGGAGTGTGGTCTAGGGCAGCGGGCTCCACATGAGGTTGGGCATGTCAAATCCAAAGGGGGACGACGCCGTAAGCGCCGGGCTCCCAAGAAGGGAGCGGTGCTCCCAGAAACCGCTGAATCCATAAAATTGCACCTCCTTGCCAATGGTGATGTTGGTGAAATTGAGCATCAGGTAGTGTTGTGGGCGGAGGAGGTTGAGAACTTAGGCGAGGACTCCCTTCAGTATCAGTTAGCATACGAGCTCCTGTCGGAGATCAGCTCTCCTGGATCGGCTCTGGAGCCGGCTCTGGTAGCCAAGTTTTTGGAACAGCCGGAAGCAGGTGACACTGGAGACGCGGTTGCACCGCTCCTGTTTGTCACCGCTAATGTTACGTCCTGGAGGCAGGAAGTTTTCAGGTGGATCCAAGATACTCGTTGCCTGGTTTGCGCGGTCCAGGAAACTCACCTTGACCAGGATGGTGCCAAGCAGGCGAGGGCAAGGGCCCACGCAGCAGGTTTCCACTGGTTTGGAGGCGTGGGTAGCGACAGCAAACCCAGGCCTCACGGGGGTGCAGCTGTGCTGTGTGCAGCTACTCAGCATGCCAGATTTGTGCAGGCTTTTGCCATTGACGGGTGTGGCTTCACAGCTGTCGAGCTGCCGAGGTTCCCGGGTAAAGTTCTGTTTGCCTCGGTTTACCTTAAGGTTACAGTTGGGCCCCTTAGAGACCCAAACAAAGCAATTCTTGCGGAACTAGCGACTTGTGTTGCGCCGTACAGGAATTTTGTTGTGATGGGGGATTGGAATGCGGAGCCGGAGGAGCTTTTCATGAGTCGGTTCCCAACGATTGTTGGGGGTGTGGTGCTGGACACGGGAGGCCCGACTCTCAGCTCAGGAGGGCAGCTTGACTTCGCTCTCGTTTCCTCCAATCTAGTTGGGGTTTGCAAATGCGAATTGGATTGGGCAGTCCCGTTTAAACCGCATGCCGCATTTGCCCTGTCGATCGATGCGGGGCTGGCCCAGGTCCCACTTCCACAGTTATGCGGTTTTCACTCAAGTGCACCCCTGCGCAGCGGATCTGCGGGTCCATGCCCTCAAAGTGTGTTGGGGGATTCAACTCTCCCGAAAGATGACCTGACAGTCACCTGACATGTGCTTTTGCGGATTTCTCTGTGGAGATTGAACTTGGACAATTTGGGCAGGTTGAAGGGCGAGGGCAGCACAACCCCTTTGTCATGAAACCGCTGTGTCAGCCCCGGTCTCCCACTGAATGGAAAGGCAAGACTTCTGCCACGTGGGCCAGGGTAGTCAGCATTCTCTCGCAGCAAAGGCAATTTCCTTTGCCTGCGCAGTTGCTTGCTAAATGTCAGGAACATTGGAATCACCCCCACGTGTCTTTCGAATCTTGGAGAAGTGAGTTTGCCTCCTCTCCCATCTTTCCGCAAGCTAAGGAAAGAGCTAAAGCAGTCGCCAAGGTGAATTATACAATAGCGCGGGACAGTGACCGTGAATCCACCAAAGCTTCCTATGAAAAGTGGCTGAGTGTAGCCGTCCAGGGGGGTATGGGGCCAGTCTTCAAAACCATCAAGTCGCATGAGGTATGCGTTGTCAGGCCTTTTGGTGATCTCCCTGTTTCCGTCCGTCCCTTTTCACGGTTGAAACAATGGGCTACTATCTGGAAAGCCTCGGCTTTTGAGGGACCGGAGGTGTCGGGACTTCGGGAGGATTTCATTGATGCCGCTAGAGAGCTCCAGCCTCTCGGCAAGGACCATATTCAAAGTTACTTGCGCAAACTCCCTCTCAAGGCGCATGGGCCGGATGGGTGGAGTGTTCCGATGCTCAAGCAACTCTCCCTTGGTCAGTGCGAAACTTTGGGAAAAATCTTTTCCCAGTCGGAGCTTTCAGGTAGGATTCCGTTTCAGTGGACGGTCTCCATTGTTGTGATGTTGCCCAAAAAGCCCTCGATTGAAAGGCCCATCGCACTGCTCCATACGGCCTACAAGGCCTTCATCAAGCTTCGGTGGGACTTAGTTGACCGTTGGCTGATGCAGGTTGCTGAAATGCCCTGGGACGCGGCGGTCCCGGGCAAATCCACGTGCGACGTGTCACTCAGGCGCTTAGTCAAATGCGAGGGCAATCGCGTTCACGGTGTTCACCATGTCAGTGTCTTTGTCGATCTTAGCACCTTTTATGAGTGCTTGAATCATGAGACTTTGGTGACTGACGCCAGAGCGCTGGGTTTCCCCATGAATTTACTCGGGGCGGCCGTCCAGGTTTACAGAGGCCCCCGGATCATCCTGTCGGAAGGGGTGGCCTGCCCCTCAGTGCATGCCCGGTCTGGCATACAGGCTGGGTGCCCACTTGCACCTGTTTTGTCCAAAGTAGCCCTGTGGAGACCGCTAAAGAAGGTGTTCTCTTATCACACTTCGGCGCACGCTGACCTTTGGATTGATGACATTTCTGTTGATGTCACCGACGCAAATCCCTCCAAAGCAGCTGGTAGAGCGATTGCTTTGCACAGCCGGCTCAAACTGGCGCTTGAAGAACATGGTCACTTTCCTTCCGCTGAAAAGACTTTCTTTCTGGCTTCTTCTAAGGAGGCTGAAAGGTCTCTGCGCAAACTCAGAACCGAAAATGACCCGGAGGTTAAGCGTGTTGGGCTAGACCTTGGGGTTAACACGACACAAGCCAGGAGACGTTCCGCTAGTGGAACCGCTGCCCGCATGAGTAAGGCGACTGCCAGAAACGCTCGGCTCAGGCGTTTAGGGCTTCCCGTTAAGTCCAGAGTGCGGGTTTTTCAAAGCAGCATCCTAGCGTCGGGCTTGTGGGGGCATCAAGCGCAGGGTGCATCGCCCAAGCTTAGGAAAGCCCTGAGAATGATGGCGGCTGCCACCGGCCAGCGCCAAAAATTAGGAAGTGTTGAGGTCGTCCTTGATTTGGGGGAGGGCAAGCTTCGGGACCCCTTTGAAATTCTGCTTTCCCAACATTGGCGGGCGTTGGCAAAGATCCTCATGAATCAGGGGTCGACTCATTGGCTAGCCAGGACCTGGTCTGTTCTTTGGAGCCGGTTGTCAGGTCCTCACCGGTGGAAAGCAGTTGCGGGGCCACTTGCGGCCCTTGTTTGCTACCTCAAAGACCTTGGGGTTCAAGCTGAGGATCTTTCTTCATGGACCTTTCCTGCGGTGCCCATGCTTGCGGCGGTTCCCAGAGATGGAGGTGGCCCTCTCCTGGTAAACCCACTCAATCACCAACATGGGGCGGCGGTTGAAAGAGGTCTCCTTCGGGCTGTCCGCAACCAACGTGCCCATGCGATTTCCCTGCAGGATGCATGTGGCGCCTTGCGCCAAGGCATTGATTGGACAGTGCCCAGGCTCATCCTTCAGAGGCACGCTAGTGCGGCCCACAGTTTGAAGTATTTCCGCGGTGTCTGGCAGGGTGCTGTTTTAACTACGCACAAATCCCGCCAAAAATGCCCTTTATGTAATGTTGAGGCTGACTTACGACATGTCTTGGTTGAGTGCAAGTGGTGGAGTCATCAGCGGGTTCCAGTTCCAGCCCATTGGGATGAAATCCGAAAGCGCATTCCCCACCCGTGCGTTTGGTACAGAGGCTTGATCCCCAAAGTTGTGACTCAGCATCCGCCCTATCGTTCGGGACCTGAAACGCTCAGGGAAACTGGGGTGTGGGCGGCTACCAAAGTCATCCCGGGTGAAGGTCTTGTTTTCGGGACGGATGGTTTGGGAGGGCCTGGTTCTACTGATCCCCGAACCAGAATTGTGTCCTGGAGTGTTGTTGTTGCCAAGGTGTCGGGGCCTGACTTTGAGGTTCTGGGCACTTTGTCAGGGGTGGAGCCGCCGGGCACCACCGTCACACAAGGGGAGTCCAAGGCACTTGCAGTGCTCCTTGAGCGCACTTCCGGCCCTGTCTGTGCTGTGGCGGACTCGACGGCAGCCATTGCCCAGAGCAGGGCACAGACGTGGAAGCCGGTCCACTGGCCGGACTGGGCTCACTCATTTGCTGATCGGGGCCGTTTGCAGGTAGAGTGGGTCCAGTCCCACCTCACCCAGGAGCAGTTTGTTGCGGTGAAAGGGGTGGACAAACTTTGGCAGTGGCGAATCAATCAGGAAGCCGATGCCTTGTGCGGTGACAGATCTTGTGAGGTTTTTTCCCCTGCACATGCGGCGTGGGTGGCGAGGGTTGATAAGCTAGCCTTTGAGGTCAATGATTTCTTGGCTGCCAGAATGAAGGCGCTGCTTACCTCCCCCGAGCCGCCACCCACTACCGAATTTCTTATTGAGCACAAGGCTGTCAGTAAGACACCAAAAACGCCAAAAGTGGCTCATCGGCCTGCTGCAGATGGGGGTTTAAACAAAAAACAGAGGTTGTTGCAGCTGCTGGAGTGTCCGGAACTATCTCTAGGACATACCTGGCGTGACCGTCAAAACAAAGCTAAAAACAACTTTGCCATTCAGTGCACCACCTGCCAGCTCTACGTCGAACAAACGAATTCCTTGGATGTCTTTAACCGAAAAGTCAGGCACCCGTGTTTGGATATCCCGGCTGATGTCCCCAAAGAATGGGTTGTTCACAGCTCGCACGTCTTGTCCAACAAAGGGTCGTTTTTCGCATGTTCTAGGTGCCTTGCTTCCTCCAAGATAGCCCTCCAAGCGACCCCTAAAGCACTGCAGGAGGTGTGCAAGGGCATCAAGCGGAAACAGGCTGCAGGTTTCAAGACCCAAGCGCATGCACTCTTTGCTCAGTCTGAGAGTCGTTCGATTCGCTCAGCCCTAGGTGCCTCGGACGGGCGCCATTCTGCGGCTCAGCAAGGAAAAGAACCTGGGGCCGTAGCCTCTGAGACTTCACGCGCCTTGGCAGTCCAACTTCAGCCAATTGCTCAGGAACCTGCGCAGGCGGCTCAAGGCGCGGAAAATGGGGGGGATCGGTCCGCTCCTGTCAGAGCCTTGGTTAGACCGGCGGAGACAACTGGCAAGGCTGCTCCGAAAGCTCACGCGAAGCAAAGAGGATCCAAGGCGAAAGCTAAGCCAACAAATCAGCCGTCGGTCGCTGCCTTTTTCACCGCTGGCACCAAAAGGTGATTTGCTAGGCCTGGTGAGTGACGAGGTGAGGCGCCCTCCCCTGTCAGTTAGTGCTGGCCCTTTGTAAGCGCCAGGGCCGATCCGCCAGCGGACAACAGCAAGGTGCGGCCCTTTTCAGCGGGAGGCATCTGGAGTAGTCTGGGTCACTCCTGGTGTGGTCCTCTGAGGAGTTGCCTCCGGGTGGCCATGATGGTTGGACAGGTGCTGACCGCTACAAGCCAGAGCCCTATAAGGTGATACTAACAATGCCCTGCGCCTGTTTGCGCGGGAGGCTGATGCTTTCATGGCAGCTCTCTTTGCATTCTCTAGTTTGACTGCTTGATGTTTTTGTGATTTAGGCATTAGGGGAATTCCCCGGTGAGTCATGTGTTTGAGGCTGATCGGCTCAATTTCCCGTTTTTCCGGGTAGGATTTTGCGATGGGGCCCAAATTCTGGATCCCGGAGGAAGAGTATCAAAGACTGAAAGATCGGCGGCAAAGACTTGGACAGAATACTTCATCTAGGAGCTCCACTGCCCGCTCAAGGCACAGGCCCAACAAGGCTGAGAGAAAGTCAGCTTCGGAGGCTGATGCCCGTAACCCTGGAGCCCGCGTTAGGGGTTCAAACTTTCTGGGAGGATGTGAGCGATGCCCCCCTCCTCCGCCTCCCCCACGCAGGCCCAGGAGTGGACCTGCCAGGCTAGTGCAAGAGCTGAGATTTGCGTGCGAGCCTTCGTCTGATGGGAAGGCTGCTCCTCCCTTGCAATCTGGTTTTCCCTTCTCTGGAGACGAGGTTGCCTCTCCCAGTTGCAACCGAGAGGCTCCTGGTAAGTGGCATTGGCGCAATCCTAGCCCGGCGCCGCTATGCATTTCCTGCCAACCAAAGGAGGCTATGGCGGCTTCCGGCAATCTTGGAGATGAGGCTGCCTCTCCCAAGAAACGGCCCAAATCGCATCAGGTCTCCGACGTCTCCGGCTCGTCCAGCTCTTCTTCTTCCTCGTCTGGGGATTCCTTGAAGTAGGATGTGGTTGAGGGGCACCCGGCATTTGCGAGTTGAAGCTGAGGCTAAAGGGGTATAGGGCCCTTTCCTTTGGCCACTTCGGCTGCACTACGTAGGCTGTTTTCCCCCCTGTATCTTTACAGGACTTTTTTCCTCCCCTCTTGAGGTGAGTTTCTTCCACAAAAGCTTAGACTGGAGGTGAGGTTGCCCTCCCCCAGGCGGTACAGAGGGGTTAGGTTTGGTAGCTTGGTGCCTACCGGCTTAGGCTGGGTGTCACCTTTCCGGTTAAAGGCGCGCTACACTTCTCTTTTAAGGTTGAAGGCCCGCTGCACTTTAAAAGTGCAAGGCCCAACCTGACTATCAAGAGGTGTCGTAGCTCCTGGATTGTCGTGAGGAGGGCGTTTCACCATCTCAGGAGGTGTCTCACACCCTGCCGCGGCGGTGGTGCGGTGACAGGGTAAGGCTAGGTGAGGTTGCCTCCCGGCCTTGAGTCGCCTGTGAGGCTCAAGGTGTTGTCTGAGGCGCGCTTGCTGCTCCTGTTATAAGATGTCTGCCCTCTCGGTCGATTCCACGGAGCTTGCACTTGAGGGCCTCTGGTCCTTAATTATTTGCATGCTTTTCCAAGCCTACGGGCTGCGACTTCTGTGCGCGATGGATCGAAAAGTTTGCTCCTCAAAGGCTCCTCGTAACGACTTGGTCCATAGGGGCCTATGCCTTGGTCAATGGGCAGCCGCAGCGGGTTGCGAGTGTCACCTGCTCGGAATCGGAGCCTATGACAGTGCCTCAAGCCGAACAGCGAGCTCTTTTTGAATTGATGCAACGTGTCACCGGTGACTTTGATGCCACCATTGACTGCAAAAGTGTAAAGCAAATACTGAGCAAGGCCAACCCGCCGCAGGAAGGTGCTGTGCCATGGGGCACGGTTTGGCACGAACGCAGTCGCATCCGCTTGCACTGGGTTTCTTCACATAGAAGTGCCGCTTACTTTGAAAAGCAGGGCTGGGAGCAGTGGAGGCGCCTCATCAACGAAGACGTTGACAAACTCTGTGGGGAAAGGGCTTCTCAGCACTTTTCGGGGGCGCATGCGAAGTGGCTAAAGAAAGTTGATTCCGTGGTGGAACAAGTCTGCTACTCCTTAGCGCGCCGTGCTGGTTTCATCATACGGCAGAGCAAGAGCCCGGATTTTCCGTGGATTTTGAAAAGGGGTGCTACTGATCCTGCCCCTAAGCCCCTGGTTGTCCCTAATGCCGCCTTTGTTAAGCCCAGTCCTGCCAAGCCCAAAAATGCAAAAAATCGTAAGTCTAAGACCGTGAATTCTTGTGATGAACCTAGTCAGTGCCCAAAAAGTGGTAAGCCCTTGAACAAAAAACAACGCCTTAAGGAGGCTCTCGCCAACCCGGACCCTGGGCTGGGTCATGTTTGGAAGGATTGTGAGGCCAAAGCCAGCAACAACTTTGCGATCCAGTGCACCTTATGCCAGCTTTATGTGGAGCAGTGTAACCCTCCTGAGGTTTTTGATCGCAAAATGTCCAATCCTTGTCGCGACAGAGCTGCCCCGGTTCCCGCCTGCTGGGGCATACATGGCAGTCATGACATGGTTAATAAGGGTTCTTTCTTTATGTGCTCCAAGTGCCTAGCCATGGTTAAACTTGGTGCCACCTCGTCGTCGTCGGTCTTGAAGTCCACTTGCAAAGGGCTCGGGCGTAAACTTAACGCCCAAACGAGAGTGCGTTCCATGGCCCAGGTTGAAGCTGATACGAGCCGGTCCATTGAGGAATCCTTTGAGGCCAAAGAGTCAATCCCTGCGGAGGTTGTGCAGCAAGGCGGTGGCAGTTCTGTTTCCCCTTGCTCTGCCCAACCTAAGCCCAAACCTAAGGGCAAGCCCAAAGCCAAGTCTAAGGACACCTCCAAACAGACCCGTTTGTCGTTTAGGTGAGCATCTTTCTAGGGCTGTTTCGAGGGTTGGGCTTCCGCATGTTAATTTGCTGCCCTACAGGTCACATGCTCGGTGTGCGCTGTTTGGCTGCACCCGCCTGTAATGCCTTAGGGTTGAAGGTTTTTGGCTAGTCCGGCCGGTTGTTGGGTTGTGATTGCATGCTTCCTTGCCTGGTTGATGAATATGCATTACCCGACTTCGGGCGAGGCCAGTCACCAGCGTTGCACAAATACTGCATCCTGTCACGCCAGTGCTTGAGGGGTTTGCCCGGCGTTAGGCTAGGGTTCTGCCCGCGCGCTTCCCCCTTGAGAGCGACCCCCGTAATCCTTTTGATTTCACGCCGGTGTGCGCTTGTCAGCTGCACCCGAAAACTGAAGTTGCTGGTCAAACAAGGCTGAAGGCAGATGCTTGGGCACCTGTGAGGCCCTGGTTGGTTTGCTTTCCAGCCAAATGCACGCCCGACTGCTTCCTTGACATAATGCTCATGTTGCGTTGCCTTCCCTACAGGGCTTCGGTACCGCTGCAGCGTGTGAGTGCGCAGCGTGTGAGTGCCTCCCGCCGGCTTCGCGAAAGGGGCTCTTGGTGCGAATGTGTCTTCGGGAGGCTTGTCGTCTGTCGAGGATTGCCGCCTGTTCTTGTTGCATCGCTGCTTTGTGGCCATGTGCCCAGGACAGTCGTGGTCCAGTGCACTTGATGAAAGTTCTCTTGGCTATAGTGCTCATGACCCTTCTGTGGTACGTGCACTCGCGTGTGCGTACCACCGGGGGGCCTTCTTCGTCGCTGTGTACAGGCTGCTGGTAGCGAACTTGGTGTGTACAGGCGCTGTCAGCTGCCGTGGTCCGACTCAAGCTTTACTCGGGGCTATGGCCCCTGGGCCGTCTGGTCCTTTCGACTTGTGTCAGGCTTGTTTGCCTGTTTTGGTGACCTTGCTAAGCCGCCAGGCTTGCTGTGCTCCCTGGCTGCCCATGCTGGTCACCTCTGTGCTTTCGTGCATGGTCCAGCGCTGCTCTTACGCTCTTGTGTGCCACAGTCCCACCTTCTTTCCTTCGGGAGAGCTGGTGGGACTCCCGTAGTGGTGCAGTCCCCGCTTGCGATGCGGATGTGCGTAGTGTAGAGTGGTGTGCTGTTTGATCTGTACAGTTTCTAGGTTCGTTAACGAAAGGCGGCCATCGGCCGCGGCCGCGGCATCTGCTGTCCGCACGGGAAGAAAAGTTTGCTCCTGACCAAGGCCCTCCTGTTACCTCTCAGGTGGCGCCCAAAACCAAGGCCAAACGTGCTCGGAGCCTCCCCGCGAGGCAGCCTCCGGGAGGCCTATCTGAAGTTTCCTCCCCGGCACTGACAGCGCCCGGAACGTCCATTCAGCCCAGCACGCCGGCCCCTCCGGCCACCGGTAGTGGTCTCCACACCGAGAAGGAGGCCGAGGCGGAGACATTTCGGCATCAAGGCCGAAAAAAGGAAAAAACTGAGAAGAGTGAGCGGGCCTTTGCACCGACGTCTGCCAGCAGAACCCCTAGACCCTCAGGTTCCAAGTCCTCCGCCCAAGCCCCCCTTTTCTCAGTTCAACCCAAGGCCCCAGAGGCTCCAGTTTCTTTTGGTGGGGTTGGGGAAGGGTTAGCCACACCCACCCCGAAGCCCAAGCAGAAGCCCAAGCCTGCTTCTCAACCTAAGCTCCGGCAGTTCTGGGCCCAAGGTGGAAAGCCTTAGGAAAACCGTAGCCTTTGTGTAGGCACTTTTCCTTAGGGGCCCCCCCTTTTCCCCTTGTCTCCTTAGACTGCACTCCTGCCTCAGACTTAGCTTTTCCCCAAGCCTCCGAAGCTCCAGTAGCTGCTGCCATGGCTCACGAGCACCCCTCGCTTCCTCGGCCTTAGCCCTCTCAGGTTTTCGAGATGGGCTGGGAGTGGGAAAGGAGGTGGTGCTACCACTCCTGGAGATGGGTCTGGCGAATGGTTTGGAATGGCCCTGAACCGTTCGGGGCTGATTTCTGGACGGTCACAGTTCCTCCTCGGCAGCCTGTGGTGATACCGGCGGATCTGACGGTCCCACCACCAGTTGGCAGGACTGGCAGGGCTGGTGGGACGGGTGGGACTGGACCGAGAAGGCTGGCGACACCGGTGCCAGCGGGTCCAGGGATGTCCCACCTGCCTCCTCTGAAGGGTGTGGTAGTTCCACCCCTTCAAAAGGGAGAGGCAAGCAGCCCTCCGTCCACCGGGGCGACAAGGCCCTAGTCCAGGCCTACAGGAAGCACGTGGACGAGCGTGCCAAGAAAAACCCCGATGCGCGGCGGGTTTCGGTTTCCAGCTTTGTGCGGAACCGAAAGCGTCCCCCTCGCAGCCAGAGGGAGGCCTTAAAGGCCGAGAGGGACGGGTCTAACCCTCCCAAGGCCCCGCCGGACGGCAAGCCGCCTAGAGTACGCACCCCTCCGCCCTCTAGGCGGACTGGCGGCAACAGCAAAGGGGCGGCGAAGGCTGAGCAAGCCTCAGCAAGCGCCTGGAAAGCTCCGGGCATAGCCCTCAGACGGAGCCTCCGCCGCCAGAGGACCAGGAGGAGATGTTGCCGCATCGTTCAAAAAACGACTGCGGTCAAGTCGTCGGCAAGGGCCAGGTCGGCCCACGACCCACCCAGCAGCTCTGAAGAGGTAGTGGAGCCTGACCCACCCTCTGCTGCGCCGGGTCAGAGGAGGCACCCTCCGACCAGGGTGCCACCTTGGCGCCGGCAGCCGCACCCATGGAGGAGGTGCCCACTCAAGACGAGGCCACAAGCAAGGCCTTCCCCGAATCCGGGCACCGGTCTCAACGGGTTCAACCTCCCCTTCTAGGGTCGAGGAGGAAAAGAGTGGCCCGGCTTCCAGCCGCGACACGTCCTCCGCAGGACCCGCTACCACTGCCAGTGTGCGGGGGGCGACCAACTTCGCGAGGGCGAAAGGACCCTCATGGCTACTGGGTCTTCGGCCCCGCAGCCGGAGGTCCCCGCGGCCAGTGAGCCAGCCCCGACCGAGAGTGCGGGGCCTGACGGAGGGACGGGGTGCCCCCCCCTCAAGAGCTTTCCTTTGCTCCGCGGATTCAGCTCTTGAAGAGGTTGTGGTGGCACCACCCTCGTATGGCCCCCACCGGGCTGTCCACAGCCCGGATGGGCTTTTTTGTTACGCTTGTAGGGTTGGGTGCCCTACAATCGAACATATGCAAGCCCATTTCATGACGCCCGGGCATCAGGAGAGGGTCAGGCGGTTTTTGGCCTCCTAGCCTGACCCTCTCCTGTGCAGAGACAGGATGCTCTGCAGGGTGAGGTTAACCTCCCTTTCGGGTGAGGCTCCCTCCCTGTAGGACTTTTCGTCCTGTTTCACTGGGACGTGGCTCACCACTCCCAGGAAGTGGTTTTCCACTCCTGCCAGTAGCTCAGGTAGGTCAGGTAGCCTGCAGCTCTTGGTAGGAGTAGCCATTGCCGCCACTTTGGCGATGCCCGCAAATGCGGATGACTCCAAAATACTTGGAGTTAATTAATGCATGTCGGACAAGCCTACGGGCTGCTTCTGCGAAGCGTGTGCGAGAAAAGTTTGCTCCCTGGCTCAAGTTTCGGCTCAGACGTTGCAGTGCCGTCGTGGCCAGCCTTGGGGCCTACTTTTCTAGAGGTTCCAAAGAAACCCAACCTGGTAAAGGTCGTAGGCCTGATAGCAGGCAAGGGTTTGGTGGGCGGCCCGGTAGGCTGTTTTACTGCACGTTCTGAGTGAGGTCGATCCTCCTCTTGCCGAGTGCACTTCTAGAGCTTGGAAGTGGGCACCACTCCTTGCTTGCTTTCTGCAGCCACTACTTCTGGTAGTGGTTTCCACACCAGCTCGTAGCCATGCCGCGCACTCCCAAGTGGATCCCGTGCGCCTGTGGGTACCACTGGGCCTGGAAACGCCAGGTCGAGTCGGGTGAAAATACTCACTGTGCGTACTGCGGCAGGAACTGGCAGAAGCAGCTGAACAAGCAGCAAGCAAGCACAGACGCCCGTGCCGAGCACTCCCAGAGCCCCCGAGCTGTACGGGAGGACGGTCGCACCAAAGGCAAGGGTAAAGGAGAAGGCAAGGGTTCTAAGAACCCTCCAGGTGGCAAAGTCGGCGCGGTACTTGCGGGTCTTTGGAAAGACCTCCCTGAGGCTGCACAGAAAGCCTTCCAGGAGGTCGGGTACAGCCCACCTCGGCCGAAAGGGCCACCTTCAGTCCCTTCTTAAGGGTAGGATGACCGAGAAGGAGTACAACGCTGCCAGGGCCGTGGTTTACGCCGGTGCAGGGCTCCACGTCCAGACCCTTTTTGGAGGCCGCGGGAATCCCCCCTCCGCCAGATGAGGACCTCGACCAGCCAGAACCCACGCCCCAGGAGAAGCTGACAAGGTGTGTCAGCGACTTCAAGAAGGCCACCAACCAGATGAAGAATCTGGTAGAGAAGAAGGCCAAGCTCCAGGCTCGAGCGGACAAGCTCAAGCAGGAACTGGAAAAGCTTATTGGGGACGTGGACCAGGTTGATAAGGACATCAAGGCCAAGGACGTCGAGATCCAGGAGACGGCCAAGGCTTTCAAAGAGATGACGGCGGACTCCACCAGCACCGCTTTCAGCGCCCTGGAGGCGGTCCTCTCGGAGGCTGGCCACGAGCTCAACGAGGCCACCCGGGCCAAGATGAAGGCTGCCCTGGTCGGGAAGGAGGACCTCCCTCCGGACCCCTTCATTGTGAATTTCAGAGGGCATGATGAGTACTTCCCTCGGGAGATGCCCCCCATGTACGGCCCTGCCCGCACCGACCCGCATGGGAAGCGTCCCACGCCTTTGGAAGGGACGAAGCCAGAGGGAGCCGCAGGCAGCGACAACCCCGAATAGGGGCGCCTTGGCCAGGGGAACCCTGCCTTCCCTCTGGCCCTTTCTGGGCCACGGGCCCCCAGGCAGGTTTTGCAAGGGCAGCCGCCCAATCAGGCCCTTCTCCGCTCGTCATTGGAGGTTTTGCAGGCTTTTCCAACAATCAACTTGCTCTCTTACCGAGGGGGAGTGGTCTGCCACCCTACCTTGGCCAGGTGTCACACAAGAGTAGAGTTTTTTGCAAGTTTTGCAAGTTTGATCTGCACGATCTAGGCAGCACTCACTTGTTCTGCGCGCAGTGCAAAATCTTTCATAACACCCCGGCGGCGCTGCGTTGGGAGTCAGCGCCTGCCCGAGGCTTCATGGCGCCCGTTCAGCCTCTTCCCTCGAGGCCTGGGAACGGCCTTTTGATTAGGGGTCGTGGGTCAACCACCCCCTTTTCTTCAACCCTGGCGCCGCAGGGTTTCCTCACACCAACGTGTTCGGACAACCAGAGCGCCCAGAATTTCCCCACTCTCTGACCCAAAATTTTTTCCAACTGGTTGGGCCCTGGACCCTGAGCAGGAGCCTCCCGCCCCAAGTGGTACCTTGGAGGTGCTGCCAAGGGGCATCGAGGCACTCACGGGTTCGGGGTTGACCCCACCCATTCCCCCCTCCAGGCCTGTGCTATGCTTGGCCAAGGCTCTGGACATCAGCCCGTCGCGCGGGGTTCACAGCACGGCTCACGGCCCACGTCGGCGGCGTAAAGCGCAGCATGACTTCCTCTGGGAGTCCACTCGAAAACATCGCGCTGCCCACCGGGCTAGGATGCAGCGACAGGCCAACTCTCTTTTCTGGCACTCCTGGCCTTCTGGTCCCGAGCCCTCCAGTGCCAGACCGAAGGAACAGGCCTCGCCTCCTTCCCCCCCCTGTGGCCTAGGGCGGCGGCCCCCTACTCCCCCTGGTCGGTCTCCTCCAAGATTCAGGAAGCCGGGGGAATGTGGGCAAGCCCCTCCCAAGCCTCAAGCCTGAGGCAAATACAGTTCAGGCCCTTGCTGCAGGGCTTGCGGATGAGCTCAGGGCGAACAAAGACTGGAGCAAGTCGGAACCCCAGGCGCTGGCCCTAGCTGAGGCCCTGGAAGGAACTGACGAGGCCAGCTTGGGCTACCGGGTCTCCTACGAGATCCTCGAGGCCATGCAAGGCCACTCATGGTTGGACCCCATCACCGCCGCGGCTTTCCTGGACGACCTTGCGGCCCAGGAGCACCAGCGGTGCCAGGAGTCCGTTGTGTTTGTTAGTGCCAACATCACAGCGTGGACCTCGGATATCCTCAAATGGCACCAGCCGCAAAAAGGGCCCCTTCTCATCCAGGAGCTGCACTTGGGAGATGAAGGTGCCAAAAAACTGCGCATTGAGGCTTTAGCCAGAGGGTACCATACTTTCCTCCCCCCGGTTGAGGGCCCCAGACCCACGAAAGGGGGACTGGCCACTCTTGTGCCCATCCATCAACAGGGCCGTTTCAGAGGAGGGTACCTCTCTGACGACGGGATCGGCTTCTTGCTGGTCGAACTCCCCAGGGTCCGCCATTCCCTCCTTTTGGTCAACCTGTACCTGAAATCAGGTGTTGGCATCACTGGGGCGCCCAACCCGGAAGTCCTCGCACGTTTGAAGCCCCTCCTGCGCCAAACTTCCAACTGGATTGTGGTTGGGGACTGGAATTTCCCCGCGCAGGAGCTGGCGGAGACCACCCTGCCAGAGGCTTTTCGTGGGCGGATTGTCGCCCCTCCGGAGGCGACGATCACCACAGGTAACTGTCTTGATTTCGCCCTGGTCTCCACCAGTGTCGCTTCTTTGTTGACCTGTGCTGCCAGCTGGCAAGTGCCTTTCCGGCCTCACGCTGCCCTGGAGTGCTGTTTCAACACCCCGGGGGCCAAGTCGCCTTGAGGCAACTCCCTGCGTTCCCTGGGGTACTCAAAGCAGACAGCACCAATCCCCAAACAGGGGCCGCCGGTCGGACTGACAGCCTCACTCATGATCCCCGACCTTTCCTCCCCAAACCCCCGGTGGCGGCCCTATGCTTGGTGCTTTTGGGTCGGAGGTGATCCAGGGCACTCTGGTCAACCGCCAATTCGCCGAACTCACCAACAGGTTTGCGGTTGAACACTTCACCAAACCTGGTGGGCGTGGGTGCACCCGGCCCTTCGTGTACAAACCCCTCATGCAACCGAAGGAGGGCTACCCATGGCACGGCAGGGAGGCGGCCTGGTGGCAAAAGATGCAACTCGCCTGGGACAACCCAGGTACCAGCGATGCCCGCTTCGCGGCCCTACGGCGGTGTTTCCCATCGTCGTGCACGGAGGCGTTGCAGGCCAAACTTGAGAGTGCCGGCATCTCTGGACCCCGCCCGGAAGATGTGATCTGCAACGGGAAAACCAACGGGGACTCCCGTGCTGGGATCCGCGCGGTTGTCAGGAGTATGTGCCAGGCCGCCATCGAGGAGGCCAGGTCCCGTGAGACAAGGGACTACCAGGAGTGGCTGACCGGGGCCTCTGTGAAAGGCCTCCGGCCGCTTTTCCGCACGGTCAAAAGCAGGAGGTTGAGGTTGCCCGCCCATTCGTGGACGAACCGGCTGAGGCCCGGCCCTACCTCCGACTTCAGCAGTGGGCTCGCCTCTGGGAGTCGAAGGGCCAGCCTCCTCCTCCCATCCAGGGCCTTAAAGAACGGGCCATTGCGCAAGCCCAGGGACTCCCGGCCGTCACCGGGGAGGAGTTCCAGCGGCTCATTCGTCGCCTGCCCCTGAAAGCGGCAGGTGTGGACGGCTGGTCCCTGGAACTGCTTAAAGCCTTGACCCCGGGTGAGGTTTCCTCCCTGGCCTCTTTCTGGAGGGAAATCGAAACCACGGGAGAGGTGCCACAGCAGACGACCTTTACCATCTTCACGATGCTCGCTAAAAACGAGAAGATCGAAAGACCCATTGGTCTGATGTCTTCGCTCCTAAAGCTAGGGATGAAGGCAAGATGGCACCTAGTTGAGGCGTGGCTTCGCGACTACCGCGCTGAGCTTTGGTGGGACTGCGCTTTGCCAGAGCGCTCCACCTATGATGCCTCCCTCCGGAGAGGCGTCTGCTACGAAGCCGCGCGCGTTGACGGGCTACATCGGTGCTCTTTGTTTGTCGACTTGAGTACCTTTTATGAGACCGTGGTTCACTCCACTCTCTGTGACGCCGCGCTCTCTGCCGGATTCCCGGATCTTTTGCTTTTCCTTGCTATGGAATCGTATCGCGGCGGCAGAGTGATCCTTTCCGACGAAGTCGCGTCGCCCGTCGCTTTCGCTCGCCGCGGAATTATAGCGGGCTGCCCATTAGCCCCTACCCTGAGCAAACTCGCTGTGGGCGAGCCGATTCGGCAGTGCTGTTCTGGACCGCATGTCAACCACGTAGATACGTGGATAGACGACATCACGGTAGATACTGAACATCACAGCCCGGACCAAGCAGCGAACTCCGCCATTATGGTTTTCAGACGGCTTCATGCCTCGCTCTCCGACGCCGGGTACCAGGTATCTATCGGCAAGACCTATTTCCTGGCGAGCAGTCCCCAAGCCGAGCGCGCCCTGCGGCGAAAGTTGGGTGAGGGTGACCCCCCCATTCAGAGCGTTGCCAAAGACCTGGGCATGACGCTGTCAGCTGGCAGGAGACGGTGCACCCGCCTCTCCACTGCGCGGCGGACTAAAGCCAATGCCAGACTGGGCAAGCTACGCAGCCTTAAGGTCCGCAACATCAAGGCCAGCAGCCGGGTTTTTTCCATGTCCGTGCTGGCCTCGGGGATCTGGGGACACCAGGCCCAAGGGGTGAGCCCCAAAACCATGAAATCGGTGCGACTCCAAGCTGCCGCCATCACTGGCAAGGTTGGCACGGGCAGCGTCGAAATTGCGCTGGAACTTGGCGCCTGGCTGGTCAAGGACCCCCGTGTTGCTGTGGTCACCCAACACTTTAAGGCTCTGTGTCGGGTGATGGTCTGCCTCCCTGACCGAGCGCAGCTGGACCGCACGTGGGCGCAGCTCACTACCCAGCTCCAAAGGAAAGACAGATGGCGAGTGGTCTGCGGACCGCTGGGGGCCATGATAGCCTATCTGTTGGATCTCGGGCTTGTGGCTCCCACCCCGGACCGTTGGTTATTCCCCGCCGACCTGTGTCCTGCTACCTTGGCAGGGGTCCCTGATGACCCAGGGATGGTGGCCCTCAACCCCCTTCTACGGAGGCACTGGTCCGCCATCCTCTCTTGCCTGGCCAGTGCTTGCCACAAGGCCCGGCGGAAGGCCATCAGCACCCAAACGGGCTGCAGCGGCCTGGCCTCTGGTGTGGACACAACGGTTCCCACAGCCCTTGTGAAAAAGGCCCCTCGGACTAAGTCTGCCGCCCTGAGAATGGCCTGGCAGGGAGCTTTGAAAAACAGGCATGTCCAGGCTGGCCAACAATGGAGTACTGACAGGCCCCCATGGGAGGCAGCCGGTGCCAGTCCGGTAAAGGGCAAGGGGCCTCCCCGCCCTGATGCCAGGCTTAAGGCGAAACAGGCCAAACCCCCTCAGAGGCAGCATCGACCTGGGGCGGATGGGGGTATAAACAAAAAACAACGCCTGGAAGCCCTCATGGCAGGGGAAGGCCACCATGGGCATCAATTCGAGTGGAGCCATACGAACCCCAACAACCACTCCCTCGTTTGTAAGGTCTGTTCCCTCTTTATCCAGCAGACCCACTCAACCGAGGCCTTTCGGCGTTTGGAGGCACAGCCGTGTGCCCACCGGCCGATGCCTGCTATCGGCAGCTATGGGCTGCACGCGTCCCACTCTTTCTACTGCATGGGGGCTGTCCTCCTCTGCACCAAATGCTATGCGGTCCACAAGCCTGGGCAGCTTAACCCCATGGCACCCAATGGGCGGTCAAATACCTCAAGGAGACGACCACCCAGGACACTCTCCAGCAGGTGATCGGACGTGCAGGGAATGAGGGACCTGCCGGCTCCCATGGGGACAGCCTTCACAATCCAGGCCCGGCTGCTGGTACTGGCGGTGCTGACAGGGTTGAGGCCCCCTCCCCTCACCTACCTAGCACCCCGGGACCGTCCTCCCTTCAAGGCAAAAGGAAAAAGGGAAGGAACAACCAGCCCGCTCCGAAGGCCGTTGACCAAGACCCCCCGGTTGCCACTCAGGTGGCACCCAAAACTAAGGCCAAACGGGCTCTGTGCCTCCGGGAGGAGGGTCAGATGTTTCCCCCCTGGCGCCGACCGAGCCCAGCCCCACCATTCAGGCCAGCACGATGGCCCCTTCGGCCAACGGTAGTGGTCTCCACACCGCGACGGAGGCCGTGGCAGAGACCACTAGGCATCAGGGCCGAAAAAAGGAACAAACTGAGAAGAGAGAGCGGACTGTTGCACGGACGTCTGTTAGCAGGGCCCCTAGACCCTCTGGCTCCAAGTCCTCCGCCCTAGCCCCACTTTTCTCAGGTCAACCCAAGGCCCCTGAAGCTCCTGTTTCTCTTGGTGGTGTTGGGGAAGGGTTTGCTGCGCCCACCCCGAAGCCCAAGCCGAAGCCCAAGCCTGTTTCTCAACCTAAGCTCCGGCAGTTCTGGGCCCAAGGTGGGAAGCCTTAGGGAAGCCGTAGCCTTTGTGTAGGCACTTTTCCTTAAGGGCCCTTTCCCCCTAGTCTCCTGAGACTGAAACTCCTGCCTCAGACTCAGTTTTTCCCAAGCCTCTGAAGCGCCAGTAGCTGCAGCCATGGCTCATTAGCACCTCTCGCTTCCTCGGCCTTAGCCCTCTCAAGTTTTCGAGATGGGCTGGGAGTGGGAAAGGAGGTGGTGCTACCACTCCTGGAGATGGGAATGGCGAATGGTTTGGAACGGCCCTGAACCATTCGGGGCTGATTTCTGGGAGGCCCCAGCAGATCAGACCGCCGGTCACAGCTCCAGCTCGGGAGCATGTGGTGATACCGGCGGGTCTGATGGTCCCACCACCAGTTGGCAGGACTGGCAAGGATGGTGGGACGGGAGGGACTGGACCGACAAGGCTGGCGACACCGGTGCCAGCGGGTCCAGGGACGTCCCACCCGCCTCCTCTGAAGGGTGTGGTCGTTCCACCCCTTCAAAAGGGCGAGGCAAACAGCCCTCCGTCCACCGGGGAGACAAGGCCCTCGTCCAGGCCTATAGGAAGCACGTGGACGAGCGTGCCAAGAAAAACCCCGATGCAAGGCGGGTTTCGGTTTCCAGCTTTGTGCGGAACCGAAAGCGTCCCCCTCGCAGCCAGAGGGAGGCCTTAAAGGCCGAGAGGGATGGGTCTAACCCTCCCAAGGCCCCGCCGGACGGCAAGCCGCCTAGAGTCCGCACCCCTCCGCCCTCTAGGCGGACTGGCGGCAACAGCAAAGGGGCGGCGAAGGCTGAGCAAGCCTCAGCAAGCGCCTCGGAAAGCTCCGAGAGTAGCCCTCCGACGGAGCCTCCGCCGCCAGGGGACCAGGAAGAGATGTTGCCCTGGTCCCGCCGCATCGTTCAGAAAACGACTGCGGTCAAGTCGTCGGCAAGGGCCAGGTCGGCCCACGACCCACCTAGCAGCTCTGAAGAGGTGATGGAGCCTGACCCACCCTCTGCTGCGCCGGGTCCCGGCCCAGAGGAGGCACCCTCCGGCCAGGGTGCCACCTTGAGGAGGTGCCCGCTCAAGACGAGGCCACCAACAAGGCCGTCCCCGAATCCGGGGCACCGGTCTCAACGTCCTCAACCTCCCCTTCCAGGGTTGAGGAAGGAACAGGTGGTCCGGCTTCCAGCCGCGACACGTCCTCCGCAGGACCTGCCACCACTGCCAGTGTGCGGGAGTCTGCGCCCCAGGAGGCGCCACCTCACTCCCCTGGTCGGGAGACTCCGCCCGCGGGCCCTGTCTCCTGGGGCTCCTCCAAGCAGCCCTGCACCTGCCAGTGCACCGAGGGTTGAAGGGCCTCCTCCCCTCCCTCCCGAGGGCGCCGCTGCCCCCAGGAAGAGGAACAGGGGAGAGATCCCAGGCAGCGCCCCGGCGTCGACACAGTTTATGCGCCTCGACATAGAGTGTCGCCAACCGCCGGAGGCGCGTTGGATCGCCCTGGCAGTTAAGCCCTCCGCTTTAGCCTCGGAGGTGCTCAGCTTGTGCCGCAACAGGCTCAAGCTGGGGGGCTTGGACTGCCTCCAGGTCTGGCCCGACGAGGCGATCCTGGACCTTCGGTTGCCCATATGGGCGATCAACTTCGCGAGGGCGAAAGGACCCTCATGGCTACTGGGCCTTCGGCCCCGCAGCCGGAGGTCCCCGAGGCCAGTGGGCCAACCCTCAGCGAGGGTGCGGGGTCCACAGGAGGGACGGGGTGCCCCCCCCCTCAAGAGCCTTCCTCCGCGGATTCGGCTCTTGAAGAGGTTGTGGTGGCACCACCCTCTTATGGACCCCACCGAGCTGTCAACAGCCCGGATGGGCTTTTTTGTTACGCTTGTAGGGTTGGATGCCCTACAATCGAACATATGCAAGCCCATTTCATGACGCCCGGGCATCAGGAGAGGGTCAGGCGGTTTTTGGCCTCCTAGCCTGACCCTCTCCTGCGCAGAGACAGGATGCTCTGCAGGGTGAGGTTAACCTCCCTTTCGGGTGAGGCTCCCTCCCTGTAGGACTTTTCGTCCTGTTTCACTGGGATGTGGCTCTCCACTCCCAGGAAGTGGCTTTCCACTCCTGCCAGTAGCTCAGGTAGGTCAGGTAGCCTGCAGCTCTTGGTAGGAGTAGCCACTGCCGCCACTTTGGCGATGCCCGCAAAAGCGGATGACTCCAAAATACTTGGAGTTAATTAATGCATGTCGGACAAGCCTACGGGCTGCTTCTGCGAAGCGTGTGCGAGAAAAGTTTGCTCCTTTTAGGTGTGCCCTTGAGTACCGACATGCTTGTTTTGCGCATGAGAAAGGGTTTCATCCTTTTTGCCTTGAACTGTTTTGTTTTGGAAGCTTGAACAGGCATTTGCATGGCGAACACATGTTTTAGCATGTTTGCACTTGTCTTGAAGACCATGATGAGCGCTTACAGCACTAGAGATGCTTTTGGGCATCCTTGAAGAAGTGCGTGTTGCTCTGACTGCACTGTTGCTGTTTTCCGCCGACCCTCGCTTCGCTCGTGCCGGTGGGAACAGGCCAAGGGACAGAGTGGCTGTGCACTGCTGTTTGAGTGAGTACAGAAGTCCTGAGAAGTGTTAGGACAGTTGCATGTCATTCCTCCTTTGTTTAGCAAAGTTGAGACGGAATTTGCTGCGCGAGACTCCGCAAGAGACCTTGCTGAACACTTCGGTGTTTGGCTCAAGCGTGGAGTGAAAAGAGACTTGCTCTGCGTTTTTCACAGTCCCACCAATGGGACGGAGCCGCAATGATCGCATGCTGCCTGCTGGTGCATCCTCTCCCTTCATGGTGAACTTACCTGCCTTGTGAACCAAACATATATCCACGGCTCCAGTGGTGCCGGCACCACCGTAGTGGTAAAGAGGTCAATGAACCCAATTCATGTCGGAAATCTAGCAATGTTGCAAAATGAAATCAGAGAATGAAGTACCCTCAGCGACCATCCAGTGCGCGGCGCCGGTCTCTGCAAGCGGAGCAGCCAATCCGTGTTTCAGAATATCAAAGACCTTGGTGGTTGGCGTGACGATGTGACGGTGGTTTTCCGCCCAGCCTGCGATTCGATGACCGCACATATTATACCAGGAGAACACAGAACCACTCAAGCACTAGGCGTCTTCGAGCAATGCTGGATGCCTGTCTGGCGAGTCTGACAAAAGTAGACTTCCGATTGATGCGCGCCATCCGCTGCGATCCGCTGCAATCGTCTTGCAGGCGTGTCAGCAGCCTACTCTCCAATGGTGACAGGACACGGTGAGAAGTCAGTTACAGGAAGCAGAGATTGGACTACAGATGTCTAATGGCAGTTATCAACATGTAGAGATCCGCTAGCAACCGCGCAGAGGCAACCAAGGCGAGGTTCAGACACATTGGGTCAATCCTTCCGCTTGCAAGGCAGAATGAGCTGGAGCAAGTATTGCTCCGACTGCGGTTGAAGTGCACAAGAGCGGCTTACTGTGGGAGAAAGAATGGCTGTTGGTGAAAGAAGGCCTGGGCGCCAACTCGCACAATGTCGAAGGTAAATCTGTCAATCATAGAAAACCAACAATTAAACGAAAACAGCGGTGAAACATGGTGGCTCACACGAAGTCGACAACCAGAAGCGAGAGCCAGAGAAAAACCGTTCGACGTAAGTCGATAGTCGGACAAAGAGAACTGGCCGATTGGATTCTGTGTCCTTAATGGACGAAGCCGATGCGGCCATTGGTCCCTACATGTCACTGCCGCTACTCGGAAAATGAGATTTCCGCAGCAGTAGTTGGTACTCGCTCTCAGCATACAAGTCCTTGAGGCGGTGAAAGCCATATTGAAGCGTGTCTTTGTCTTTGGCTCATAAAAGATGCGGTATGAGCTCCTTGGAAATGAATGGAAGCTGAATGCCGGGCTAATTTCTCTCTGCTCCATGAAAGTTTGCGCCGCTATGTGCCTGTTGTCCTGTTCCGAAGAGTTGCCAAGACGATACCGTGGACGGCAACCGTCGGACATGCATTCTCACTCATTGGACTCTTGTGCGAGCAAACGATGGATTATTGGGGGTTCAAATCCTACGACGGGAGGTGTATGGTTTTGGCGACCCCCATTCTGAGACCCAACAAAGTATGGGTTGCAGCTCTCACGGCCATGTTTGCTTGAAGCTTTGAGTTTGTTCTGATTGAAGGCGCCTAAGTGGCCAAAGCATTTTGGCAGACCAAAACCTACAAGGCGTCTACGTCTTGCGGATTTGTTTTTGCAAAACAGCTTGGAGTGCATCCTTTAAGCTACCAGCAGAGTTGGACCGTAGCAGTACTAATGCCATCCATATTTTACAGTCGGTTAGCGGCTGCAAGTGTGGCTCAGTACCACTGTAGAGTGCGATAGCACACGCAGTTTCAGATTCCTTGATGACTTGCAGTTTGCAGTTTGGCACTTGCAGCCAACTTGAGCCTTGTTGTGATTGGACGTCGATGCTCCGCGCCGCGGTTCAAGCATGGCAGCAATCCACAGCTTGCAGATTCTTGCAGAGTTCTCACTGTTGCAGAGTTTGACGTTTGGCGCTGCAGTTTGGAGGGCATCGCACATGCAGAATTCGACCGTTTAGCAGCATGCTCTGGCACTGCAGCTTGGAGGGCATCGCACAACCTGGCAGCCTGCAGAGTAAGACCGTTTAGCAGCATGCACTTGGCAGTTTGGTTAACCAAAGGTTGGAAGCATCCAACTATCCAGCAGCTTGCAGAGCTCCCAGTGTACTATCCAGCAGCTTGCAAAGTTGTCAGTGTTGCAGAGTGTGACTCTGGGGGTTCAAGTGTTCAAGTGTGCGTGGATTCTTGATCAAGTAGTTCCACTCGACCCGTGTTGAAACACGGATCTGGGAATCTCGCGCTTCTGCAAGCTCTCAAGTGTTCAGCCTCTGTTTGCACTGAACGCGACTATTGTGCGAAGTTTGAGCAGCAAGAGCATGTGTGTTAGGACCCGCAAGATGCTGAACTTTGCCTGCGAAGTACTGAGTGAGTGAGGTGGGTGAGGTGGCGGGTGAGGTGGGTGAGGTGGGTGAGGTGAGCGAGGTGTGAGTGCGGTGAGTGAGGTGAGTGAGGTCAGTGGTGAGTGGGTCAGTGCCGGAAAGGGCTTTACAAACAATTTTCCAAATGCAGTGGTACGGAACGCGCGGCTTTTGAAACGTGGCCTATGAAATGCAAAACTGCTGTGAAACATTTGCTAAACACTGGAAGAAAGGGCCAAAAACAAGAAGAACTTGCCGGAAAGGCTTTACAAGCAATTTTCCAAATGCAGTGGTACGGACTCTGCGGCTTTTGAATTGAGGCCTATGAAATGCAAAACGGCTGTGAAACACTTGCTAAACACTGGAAGAAATGGCCAAAAGGAAGAAGAATTTGCCGGAAAGGCGTTACAAACAATTTTCCAGATGCAGTGGTACGGAACGCGCGGCTTTTGAAACGTGGCCTATGAAATGCAAAACTGCTGTGAAAAGCATTTGCTAAACACTGGAAGAAAGGGCCAAAAACAAAAAGAACTTGCCGGAAAGGCGTTACAAGCAATTTTCCAAATGCAGTGGTACGGACTCTGCGGCTTTTGAATTGTGGCCTATGAAATGCAAAACGGCTGTGAAACACTTGCTAAACACTGGAAGAAATGGCCAAAAAGAAGAAGAATTTGCCGGAAAGGCTTTACAAACAATTTTCCAAATGCAGTGGTACGGACTCTGCGGCTTTTGAATCGTGGCCTATGAAATGCAAAACTGCTGTGAAGCACTTGCTAAACACTGGAAGAAATGGCCAAAAGGAAGAAGAATTTACCGGAAAGGCTTTGGAAACAGTTTTCCAAATGCAGGGGTACGGAACGCACGGCTTTTCAATCGTGGCCTATGTAATGCAAAGCTGCTGTGAAAAGCACTTGCTAAACACTGGGAGAAATGGCCAACAAGAAGAAGAATTTGCCGGAAAGGCTTTACAAACAATTTTCCAAATGCAGTGGTACGGAACGCACGGCTTTCGAATTGTGGCCTTTGGATTGCAAAACTGCTGTGAAGCACTTGCTGAACGCTGGACGAAATGTCCAAAAAAAGAAGAATTTGCCGGAAAGGCTTTACAAGCAATTTTCCAAATGCAGTGGTACGGACTGTGCGGCTTTTGAATCGTGGCCTGGTGACAGCAATGCCGCTCACTGATGGAGGACGCTGCCGACCATAAAACGATTGTTGTTACGTCTTGGGCAGTAAATTTTGCAATGTCTGTTGCTTAGGATGAAGAATGAAGAGTTGCAAGAGAATGCCGGCAGTGATGGTGACCATTTAGCCTCGCATGTGCCGGAAGCAGTTTTCACAGAAACCCCCCTTCCCCCCATACAATGGCTAAGCTTGGTTCAACAAGAGCGACACGGAATGCTGGGCTTGCTGCTCCAATTGCGGTATCTGCTTATTGTAACCTTTGTAATTCCCAAAAGCCCGGACCAAGGTCCGCGCTTGCTTTGCCGAGAAAACCGTGGTCCGCGGTAGGTTTGTCGGTTAAATGCTCGGGTCCGCGCAGGTCCGCGCCGGTGTGGTCGAGAAAACTATGGTCTGCAGTAGACTTCTTAGCCAAATGCTCAGCTCCGTGCAGGTCCGCGCTTGCTTTGCCGCGAAAACCGGTCCGTGCTGGGTTTCTGGGCTAAATGCTCGTGTTCCACAGCTGAGAAGACCGTGCGAACGGTTTCTGAGCTAAAGGCTTGGGTCCGCGCAGGTCCGCCCCGGGTTTGCCAACAAAACCGCAGGTCCGCGCCGGTTTTGCCGAGAAAACCGTGCTAGGTTTCTGAGCTATACATGCTTGCGCCCGCGCACGTCCGCGCCGGGTTTGCCGAGAAAACCGTGCCAGGTTTCTGAGCTAAATGCTTGGGTTCGCGCCGGTTTTGCCAAGAAAACCGTGCCAGGTTTCTGAGCTAAATGCTTGGGTCCGCGCAGGTCCGTGCCGGGTTTGCCGAGAAAATCGTGCTAGGTCTCTGTGGTTGGCCGGTAGCTTTGAGGTCTGCAGTGCTCGGCTTTTAGGGCCTGAGGGCTCAGCAGTCTGAAGTCATCCCCTCGCTCTGCTCCCTAAACCTCGACACCCGAGCGGGCAGTCCAAGCTTCCAAGCCATGGGGTCTTTAGCCGCAAATCCTAGGGCCTTAGGGCTCAGCAGTTGAAGTCATCCCCTCAGCTCTGCTCCCTAAACCTTGAAAGCCGAGCGGGCAGTCCAAGCTACCAAGACCAAGCCATTTGGGGCAGTAGCCGCCAGGATTCTGCACGGCTACCATGGAGGCCGTCTTGTTGCGCAGACGGGTTTGCAGTTCTGGGCAGAGTGCTTTTTGCGGTGCAAGCTCGCGCGCTTTTTTGTGCTGGGTTTTTTCTGTAAGCAAAGGTTTGCGCTGTATGCTTTGCATTTTTAGTGTGGTGAGTGAAGAAGCAAAAGGTTTGTGCTGTATGGTTTGCAGTTTCAGTAAGGTAAATGAGTGGGCGTGCAGCTGTCTGCGCAGGTGTTGGCGAGAGCGCCATGTCGTTGCACAGCCGGGTTCGCAGCTCGAATGCGTTTGCTTTGCTCTGGGAGGTGTGTGCACGTGTGTGCGTGTGTGCAAAGCCTTGTGGACGAGCGTTTGGGCTCCGGCTCCGGCTCACCTTGCTTAGTGGCGCTTTCCCCTCTCTTTGCAGCTGCCATGGACGCTAACGCTGCGCCCAGCTTGGGGGACAGACTCGCTGCTCTCAAGGCCGATCGGGCCCGCTTGCTGCGTGAAAAAGCTGAAAAAAGCAAAGAGATCCGAACAACTCAAAAGCGCTTCAAGAGATTGAAGAAGGCGGCCGCGAAGTTGAGCCAGGCAGACTTGGTGGAGTTGCTCCGTGTCAAGGAAGCGCAGGTTCGTCAAGCAGCTCCGAAGGCCAAGGCCGCAGCGGCGCCTCCGCTTTGAAGCCTGCACCTTCTTCCTTCTCCGACTGAGCAGGGGTACGCCTGTGCAACCGGCGGCGTTCACAAAGGAATGTCAGTGGCTGGTAGTACAGGCGTAGTGCCGTTTCACACCTGTGTGTTTCCAAGTGTTTCAAGGCCTCGAAGAGGCTTGGTGCGGCGTTCCGTTCGCTACGAATGCAGGTCGCCGTTTTCTTGGCTTGTCTCAGTCGAAAGTCCTGAGCCCCTACGGGGCTTGCTTTGTCAGGTCAGTGGCCTCAGCGACTTCTTGAACGCGACCTCACCTTTTGCCTCTGCTGCATTTAGTCTCGAGGTGTTTGCATTTGTCAATTCGTTAGCCCATCGGGCCGGAGTGCAAAGATCATACGAACAGCATTCCAGCACTGTTATCCTTGAGCCCTTGTGCATCGAAGCTCGATCCGAGCACACGTCATTCATCTGTAAAGATTCTGTAGGCTGTGAAAGCTATGGCCAATCCTTTGAGCACTGATCGACAGCGGATTGTGTATGAAAAGGGTGACAGAGCTTTCGCGAGTGGGCATGCTCAACATGACATTGTGGATGTGAACACAAGCAGTGAAACCAATCTCGACTTGGTAGCGGAGCTGGCTGGTCATTCCGTGGGATTCTGCTCTGGATGCTTTCGCTTCATTCGTCTTTTCTTGATGATCATCGGTTTCGTCGCTCTGAGCTTTACTGGTTTCTTGGCGACGGACTGCTGGTGGAATGGGGACAAGCCTCTCGAGCAGAACTTCGAGCTCAACACGCCCACCGTGCCACGGCGCGGATCGAACGCAATGTTTGCAGAGACTTTGAATTCACACGACGGCGCAACGAACGCATTTCTTGACTCTTCTGTATCAGGTCGTGGATTGCTTGAGCACGCACCCTCCACAACCTGGAATGCCACAGGCACCGAGCTTGTTCTATTGCAGTCTTCGAGCATGGAACGGAGCGGTGCCCATGACAACTTTGAGCAAGAACGTGGCGTCACTTTGGCAACAAATTGGAGCGGAATCAAGCGCACAAATGCCAGCGAGGAGAGACAGGATCCGGAAAGCCACAACAGCCGACCATTGGGACTGTACAGGCGTAAAGAGGACAGAAATCTACATCGGCGTTTAGCTGCAGCCAAATGGCGGCGAGTTGGAGCCAAGATCATGACGCAAACGGCGAAGATGACTCTTCTTGAAGTTCTAGGCGGACTGGCATTGTTTGCGCTCTTGATCCTGATGGTGCCGGGTGGCATGCGGGACATGGGACCGCGGCAGCACGCCCACGTGGGGGACGCGGGTCCTCCATATGTGGGTACCGCCACGCTTAAGGTGCCACCGGCTTGGAGTGTGGAGAGGCAAGCTCATTATAGTTTGCGGACTTGGATATCCGATTTGATCCTCTGGTCTACCGCTACAGACCTTGAACCCCAACGTCTAGGTCCGATTGCTGCTCTTCAAGTAACAGGGTCAGCCAAGGAGTTGGTTCGCGAACTGACTCCTGCCGATTTGGCCAACGGCGTCATGGATCCACAAACGGGGCAGCATGTCACCGGGCTCATGCTGTTGGTGCGGACTTTAGCTCAGAGATACGCGCCACTGGATCAGGAGGCCACAACAAAAGCAGTTTCCGAATTCCTGAATTTCATGAAGCTCCCAGGGGAGCAAGTGGACAGTTTCCTGGTTCGCTTCGATGTCTTGCGAAACAGAGCTGCGCTCAGAGGTGGGTTAGCGATGAACCCTAATGGCATGTCGTGGTTACTGCTTAGGGCCCTCTCCTTACCCCCTGAGTTGGTTGATAGACTTCTTGCACCCCTTGGTGGCCAACTGCCACAAAACGAGCAGCAGCTCGTTGAGCTCATGGGAAGGATTCGGAGACAGGGTCATCTGTTTGAGCACACAGGGCGTCAAAGTGGACGTCAGGGAGCGACGGGTGATCCTGGAGCGTACTTCTTTCCCACTTTCGGTTCACGGGACTTCGGAGGTTCCGATGATAACCCGAGTGCTTATGGAGCAAGCTACCCGAGCTATGCTGCTGGTTCTTCTGATCCTCGCCCCCCCTTTGACGCTGGCATGTCAGCATCTTCATCCAGTGGGTTTCAGGCCATGGTAGGAGGTACAGGGCACAATTCCTCCAATTATCATGCCCATGACGACGTTGATCACGCACAGTGCAATCATTGCGGAATGTACTATGAAGATGATGACATAAGCTCAGCCACCTCAACGGATGATGGTGAGCCGGATCCTTCGGCCCAGTCGTTTATGTCTGTGAGTGTACATGGGGAGGTAAGGTCTGATGAGGCTGCTGTTGCCAACGAGCTGTGTTTCCTATACAAGCAGGCTAAGAGGCGTTGGCGCAGGTTCACGGGTCGCCCTCCTAGGCGGTTTCGTCGCTACAGCCACAAGCCTAAAGACTACGGTAGACTCCAACGCACCCCTTACAACAAATCCTACGCTGCGTTTCTCCCCGCAAACAGCTTCGCGGGAGGGAAAGGAAAAGGTGGAAACAAAGGCAGTGGCAAAGGAAAGGCTGGACGCAAAACCAATCCGAGGGGTAGAGACGGTCAGTTGCTCCGTTGCAGCAAATGCAATTCGGATCAACATTTATGGCGTGAGTGCCCTATGGTTACTCAGCAGGCTAGTTCCCATCAGGCCGTAGGTGCGGAAGTCCCAGGTCTTGCACTTCATACATCGCCATCCGTGCCGAGGTCGATTGTTGACGATTCCACCGCTCTTGAGGTAAAGTCGCTTCCGGGTGTTACTTTCTCAAATTACATGACTGCTACCAGTAACCTCTCTAGCGGTCGTACTGGCGTAGATGCCGAACTGGAGGCACTGTCTGTAGCATCATCACTCGGTCGCAAGAGGCGGAATGCAGAGCTCAGACAGCCGGATGAAGTTCGTAGTAAGCCACCTTATTGGAGTGCCGATGTCGGATTTGGTCCGCAAGTAAGGGGCATAGGTTCGGATGGTGGGGTTCCCAGTGTATCTCCTGAGGAGAGTGCGAGCCAGGTATCACCTGCCGGGAGCTCTGTGCAACCACTTGTTCCCGGCGCTTCTCATCCTAAGCATCCGCCTCCCACTCACCGTCCCGATCGTGAGCGGGACGATCAGGAAAAGCATCGTGCCACCATTCAGTTGCAGTCACTCCTGTTTCCATGGTGGGAAGTGCCCGGAGACACCTCATCAACGTCAAGCTCTCCAGTGACTCAGGCTGAGTGCTATCATGAACGCACCAGGGTCAGGGGCAAAGTTGGTCTGTTGGTTGATCCCGGAGCCCATGATAATCTTTGTGGGGAACATAGCATGAGCTTGATGGCCGAGCAGCTGGGATGCGAAGTCAAGATGCGCAAGCTTGCCAATCCGTTGAGCGTTCAGGGCGTGGGTAATGGATCCCAGCACGCTTCCAGTAGCCAGGCAGTGCGGTTCAACGTGAGCACTGAAGGAACGGATAAGCTGTTCGGAACTTTCACTTCTCCAGTTGTTCCCGATAGCGAGCTTCCTCCCTTGTTAGGATTGCGCTCTTTGCGTCGTTGCAGTGCCATACTGGATACAACAGGACAAAAGCTCATTCTACCCGGTCCGGGTGGGGTCAAGTTCGAATACAGTCCCGGTACCGTAGTATTGCCCCTAGAACTCAGTGAGAGTGGACACCTCATTCTACCTGTTCAGGCTGTCAGTTCGGTTGATCAATGTGAGGAGCGTAAGTTGGAGTTCATCTCTTCACGCGCTACGGCTAGGCATGATACGTCAAAGCATGATGCGGACTGACGCACGTGACTGAGCCGAATGGCTCGCTTGCACCACGATTGCATTCAGCACCTGGAGCTTGGGTGTTTTGTGATCTTGCGGGTATGCGTCAACACATACTTCTAGATTTGGGTTTTACCAGTCTGCATTTTAGTCGTGACTTGCATTCCAAACAACAGCTGCGATATCTTTTGAACATGATGGAGGCTCAACCCCCATCTGTGCTTTGGATCAGACTTGGCGGTCCTGCCGCTGGCACTGGCAACAGGCATGACAATCAGCGAGCAATGCACCTTTCACTCATTGCGCAAAGGCATATGCAGAATAATAGGTTGGTGGTTTTAGAGGCTAATAAACGTAGCTTGGTGTGGTCCCTTAGATTCGTACAAGAGTTAATTCAAGATCTTTGGGTGACCGATCACAGTTGGTGCAGATATGAGGGTGAGAGCTCATCAACCTCCCCTTGCAATTCCATCGTAAGAATAGCTACGAATGCTGCCACTTTAAACGATTGCCTATGTCGATGTAGCAGTGAGGTGCCACATGTTCATTCCAAACAGTTGTCAGATGACGAGTTTCGTTCTCGAAGTGCAAATGTTCTCAGAGGTATCGCTGTCTCAACTTTGCAAGCCAGGAATCAGCAGGTTACCACAGGCATCAACATGCAAAGCCCCCCGCACAGGCAACCCGAGTCGAAAGGACGACGTGTTACTTTTGCGGTGGATCGACACTCATCAGAATCCTGTGTGCCTAATCTTCGCGACTCCTCAGCGGAGTGCGTTCCGGAGTATGTGTTAGGTCCGTACCCAGAAGGATCCCATATTCAGCACAACGATCGCGACGCCGACATTTCAGATCGAGGCGTCGCCCCACATGCAGTGTTTTCTTCAGGCAGCGAGCCCATCCGTACGCATGCAGCAACACACCACTCATCTGAAAGGCAGCTCCTTTCCGAGTCGAGCGCCATAATCCAACATACTGGTGAGACTTATTTTGGACGTAGACAGATTGCCTTGAAAGTTCTTGAAAGTTTAGCCTTATGCCTGTTGCATGAGGGAGATTGCAGTTTCAAGTCATGTCTTCGATTGTTGCGCCTTATCCCATCTACCGGTGCCAACACTCGCCGTCAGGCAGTCAATGCGAGTTCCACCGATTCCGGTTGTCGAGTGTTGGGTTTGTATAAACATGGTTCTCAGAGTGGAGTAACAGCCACTTCGTTTGAGATGCCTGAAACATGTCGTTACTTGAATGCATTCGTTCGTCAGCATAAGGCTCAGGGTGGTTGGACGTCTATTTCCATAAATCACAACGCGCAGTTGGAACCACACTGGGACCACGGTAACTTGCGTGGGTCCTGGAATCAACTCATAGCTTTAGGAGCTTTTAGTGGAGGTCAACTATGGTTACAGTTGTATGAGCATGAGCTTGATCAAGGTGGTCATGTAGAGTGGCTAACCTCTGACCGTGGTGATCAGGTTCCTGGGCGCATATTGTGCTGCAAACATCGTTGTCTTCGTTTTGAGCCTGAGCGTCTGCATTGCACGATGCCCTTCAAGGGTGAGCGCTTTGCACTTGCCATCTATGCAAACAGGTCGTTTCCAGAGGTTTCAACGGAAACGCTGCAGCAGCTATCATCCCTCAACTTTCCAGTGCAGGAGTCCATGATGCGTGCAACATCGTCCACTTCTCATTGCTTCGAGCAGTCGTTCCCAACTGAACAGGCAATCAAACAAAAGGAAAGGTTGAAGCAAGCCAAGTTGTCAGGACGGGGACCTGTTAAGCGAAAACAGGATGTTGAGCAGGTCAATCAGGACTGCGGCGAGGATCTTGCCTCGATCATTCCAGTGGTAGATTGCGTAAGTTGGAATCATTGTTTATTGCAAAATGTTGCTGACACTGAGCTGTCCCCGGAGTGCTTGTGTGCGGCAGAACATTTCTTCTCACTGTCGCTGCATTGGTGTGCTGACTTGCACGGGTCTTCCGTTGCAGAGCCGTTGACATCTCTGTGTGCAAACGGTGTTGGTACAATGCTGCATTTGCAAAACAACATGCATTCTCTCTTGAGCCAGGTAAAGGTACACATTGTCGAGTTGTTCGGAGGCTCTGACCAAACCTCGTACATGTTGACCAAGGGACATCAATTAGGTAATGGCTTGAACTTCGATTTGGTCACGGCTTATGAATTCAGAGATGCCGCTGATCAAAAGTTGCTCTTTCAATATCTGTCGAGAGCGCAGCCTGATGTAATATTGATGTCCCCACCATGTAGGTTTGGAGGTGAGTTCCGTGCGGATTTGTGTGCCAAGCTGGCATCTTTCCAGTCGCGGTCTGGTAGGCATTGGTTGATTGAGCAGCCCTTCGGGACCAATCTGTTCCAGCTGGCAAGTTGGAAGGGGTTAGATTCGAAGGGAGCTATAGCTAAGGTTACCTTTGATCAATGCCAAACGGGACTTCGAGCCTCAAAGCCCCCATATCTTCCAATCCAAAAGCGAACCACCATATGGGCATCGCATCCTGTGTTGGTACGACAGCTTGCATCTCGGCAGTGTCAGGGTAAACATTCACATGCTGCCTTTCCTAAGCAGAATGATCAACATCAGATGTGGCCTGCTGCACTTTGCAAGATCATCGCAGGGAGTATTGCCGATTTAATTCTCGAATCTCATCATAGTTTCCCCACTTCCTTGGACGATAGACGTTCCTTGGTATGTCCCGGATGCCGCTGGCACAAGAGAAAAGATGATGATTCGCATACTCGTGGTGGTGATTGCAGGTATCCTGATGTCAAATCTGTCATTTGGGACTGTCAAGCTTGTAAAGACGGTAAGCCTAGAACACATTCCGCCCATAAGCTGGATAGGACTTGTCAGTGGCAAGCTGCGCGCAGTATGCCCGAAGGGGCATCCCGTGAGCGTGTAGGCAATCAGCCTCGAGATCCTAGGGTTCCAGCCTCGCGTGAACCAACGGCTCAAGCTCGACTCGAGGAGCCAGATTCAAGCGAACCATCCGCATCAGCAGAGCCCTCTGCTGGCTCACGGGGTCCTAGGCGTGTTCGGCGTGATGCAGCCTCACAGGTAGTTGAAGGTGGAGACGGTGCACGACCGTCGAGGGCTGCAAGGGCTTCGGTTGGAGTTGGACCTGATTCGCCAGAACCTCCGGCACCACCAGCTGCCGAAGGAGGTGAAAGGCGGGAGGAGGCAGAAGAACGGGATTGGAGCCGATTTGACTTGGGACGCAGCTTGCAACAACTCCGGAGTGTCAGGGACTCCGTGGTTCGACGCGCATTGCGTCAGCTGCATATTCGCTTCTATCACCCATCCACTCAAAGACTTCGGGGGCTGCTAGCAGCTGCTGGAGTGGAGCCGTCGGTCCTTGAACTAGTTGGCACTATCACTGACACTTGTACCGTATGTCGCGCTTGGAACCGTCCGGGCCCAAAGTCTGTGGCAAGCAGTCGTCTGCCCACCGTGTTTAACGCTGAGATTCAGCTGGACTTGTTGTTCATCAAGGATTACATCATTCTTCACATCATTGATGTTACAACTCGTTTCGCGGTGGGTTCAGTGGTTCCCAATCGAGAGACTGATACTCTACTCACTGCATTGCAGAAGTCGTGGATTGCCTTATTTGGGCCCCCTCAGGTCATTGTGAGTGACCAAGAAGGGGGTTTCGATAACCCCACTGCCGCATCTTGGATGTCACGACGTGACATTCAGTTCACTCCAAAGGCCAAGTATGCACATGCGCCGGTTGTTGAGCGACACAATGGTCTGCTTAGGCGCCAAATTCATTTAATTTTAGATCAGGCATTAGAGGAAGGGCTCAGGGTTCCCTTTGAAGCCGTACTTGCGGAAGCATTGTATGCCAAGAACTGCCTCCTGCGGATTGGCAATGCAACTCCGTATGAGGCGGTGCTGGGCAAGACACCTCCTCTTTATGATGTCATTGGTCCCGAATTTGGCCCCGATGTTCATGCTAAAGATTCCGATCGACTTCGTACCAAAGCCTTGCAAGCTATCCTTCAAGCCACCGCCGAAGCCAAAACTCAGCGAGCTATGAATTCCAAAAGTCGCGTTTCAGGTGAGCTGTTGGATTTAAGTGCAGGCGATCTGGTTGATTTTTTCCGGGTGCCGTCAAACAAAGACCTTTCAGGTTGGGCTGGTCCTGCTACCGTTGTGGACCTCACTCAGTTGGACCAGGGACAGCTTGGAATACGTTTTCAAGGACGTCACATGTTGGTGCGTGTCCAAGATGTTCGTCGCGCCCTGATTTTTGTCACCTTCCTCACCCGAGAGCCTGTGAACACTCCTACGGGTTTGATGCGAGAAACAGCAGAAGGAATCCATAAGGGTGTTGTTAGGCTAGGATGGTTTAGAAATAAGGGCAGCTGGCGGAGTTTTGACGACAACGCAAGGTATCCCAATGTCTTGATCGCCGGACTCCATTTAGCATCGTGCAACCTTCATCTGAACGGAGTTGTATCTTTCAGATTGGGTTCTGGGGTCAACGTCCTTTCCGGGGCACCTTGCGATGAATCACTGCTCATCTGGTGGGAGAGAGGACATCTGGAATCTTGGTCACACGCTTTCATTGAGGGCACTCAAAGCATTAATTTCGAAAGATTAGTTGGTCATAGCGGTGTCAACATCGCATTTGTCCAATATTTCTGTGAAGATTCCGAAACCGTCTTGACACTCCGACAGGTCGTTCACGACGTGCCCAATTTGGGCGGAGTGTTTGATCCTGCTCTTCCGCGTTTGGAGGATATGACGGAGCACATCGCTCTTCGCAGGACTCAGCGTGCCATTCAAGATGCTAATTCCTCAGACCAGATCGGCCCTGAGACGTTTGACATCGGTACCCCAACAGAGGAGCAATCGGAATCACGGGCGGACGAAACGGAGGAGGATGCCTTTTACACCGTGCACGGGCATCCGCCCGACGTGTGTGTTAGCGTGGCATCAGAAGCTGTGTTTCTTGTACAACTCGAATCGCAAAGTCAAGAGCCGCTACAATTGGGGTTTACTAAGCAAATGACTGCCTATTTGAGTCGCCGTACGGTTGCTTTGAATAGTGGGGATGTTTTATTAGTAGACCTTAATGAGCCGGCTAAAAGTGTCATAGAACGAACTAACAACATCCTAACGCGCGACGAAGCACTGCAAAATGTGGAGCTGTGTCGCAAAGCCATGGTTGAGGAGCTTTTGCGATGGGATAAGCACAAAGCCTGGCGCAGAGGACCACGAGCACAGGCGCGAAACTTGCTCAAGTCCAAATGGGTGTTGAAGTGGAAACAGGCCAAGAATCAACGTTTCATTAAAGCACGACTGGTAGCACAAGGTTTTCTTGACACCCAGCATGTCGAAAACTACGCCGCTACAACCTCAAGATGGGGTCAGCGTCTGATCCTGGCCATGTCGGTGCAAAGACAATGGCGGTTATTGTCTGCCGACGTGAGTGAGGCATTCTTGAGAGGAATCACGTTTCAGGAGCTTCATGCTGCTGGAACTGATCAGGAGCTCAGGGAAGTTCAGTTGAGCATACCGCCTGGCTCTCTGGAGCTAATCCGAGCACTTCCGGGTTTAGAAACTTTCGATCCGGACAGAGAGGTGCTACACCTTTTGAAACCTGGTTTTGGTCTTCGTGATGCTCCCCGCCTGTGGAACATCGCGCTCAAACGCGTTCTTGAAAGAATTGGGCTCACGCCCATCAAAGTAGACCAACAACTGTACATCAAGCACAGTAGCGAGAATGTTCTAATCCTGCTTCTGTCAGTCCATGTGGATGACATAAAGATGACGGGAGAAAGTAAGGAAATTGATCGTGCAATCAAGATTCTCGAGACTGAATTTGATTCGCTGAAGTTGGAAGAAGATAATTTTGAGCACTTAGGTCTTAGGCACAGTCTTGAAAGCGACGGCAGTCGTTGTGTGTCTCAGCAACACTACATCATGGAGCTCAAAGCGATACCGGACAGTGCCATAAAGCAAATGCATCTTGATGATGCTGTTTCTTCTGATGTGGCACAGCAGTACATGAGTCTCTTGGGTGGAGTTGCTTGGTGCACTCAAACACGGCCGGACATTGCGGTGTTCGTCGCAGCACTGCAGCGCCGCCTGAAACAACCGCGTGCCCAGGATGTCATCAACTTAAACAGGGTTCTGAAGTTCCTCAAGCTGAAGCCTCTTAGTCTTAGGTATCGTAGGGTAGCTAAGCCTTGGCGGTTGATAGCGGTTAGTGACAGTAGCTTTAAGGGTGAGGGACAGGACCATCTCGCGATGAGATCAGGAGTCATAGCTTTGACTGATAAGGACGGACCGCACGTAGGTGTAAACAGCTTGCAGATTCTGGAATTTGTGTCCAAGAAGCAGACGCGAGTTTGCAGGAGCACGTTTTCAGCCGAACTGTTGAGTGCTCTTGACCTTACCGGTACCGCTCTGGCGCTCAACGCTGGACTCACCGAAGTGTTGCAGGGCAGCAGCCCAGCAAGTAGTCTGTTGCAGAAACAAGCTTCCATGTCGCATGCGCTTCAATTGGATCTCCTCATAGATGCTCTGTCTGTGTGGACCAGTCTCACGAACGAGGAAGTTCGAAGCAGTGACAATGCGATGCTTCTTCACTTGTTGAGCTTGCGCCAACATATGGCGGAAGGAATCAGTCGGGTCATATGGGTTGACACCAGGTTCATGCTTGCAGATGCTCTCAACAAGGGCATCATTGATCGAACCGCGATCAGGAAAGCTTGCAGTGAGGGGCTGTGGGACATCAACGAACCATTGCGGATTCATATCTGCAAGAGCCATTCGTGTGGGCAGTGAACTGCTTTCGGTGTCCAGGCAAAGCCCCAGCAGGCGCTGAGCACAGGCAACCCGAGTCGAAAGTCCTGAGCCCCTACGGGGCTTGCTTTGTCAGGTCAGTGGCCTCAGCGACTTCTTGAACGCGACCTCACCTTTTGCCTCTGCTGCATTTAGTCTCGAGGTGTTTGCATTTGTCAATTCGTTAGCCCATCGGGCCGGAGTGCAAAGATGTTTATGATTTCTCCATGTAGCATACCGTATTGTGATGTATTTGTTTTATCGGTGATGCACTCATTTTCACTTGAGCATGCGAAAGACATGTTGATTACCCGCAGGCGTTCTTCAGAGTCACAAAAGATTTTCATGGTAGCGGAGCACTGGGAAAGCCCGGTGCCCGAGACACGTGGGTTGAGCTTTCGGTTTCTTGCTTTGCGGGATCCCCCAAGCTCAGGTTGTGAAAGCTTCTCTGGAGTTCAGGGTCCTTTCGGTGAAATCTAGTAAGCGCGGCGGGTAGCTGCAGACACCGCTGCCGAGCGGTCGCCATATCGTGCTACAACGGCCACCTGTGAAGGCCTTGCATTGCTCAAAGAGCGGCTGCATTCGTATTACGTTGAGCAGCTGTGTGAACGTCCTAGGCCAGCCGGCCGTTCAGGAACTTCTTGGGATAACATCCTTAGCACCTATAGGGTAAGCTTTGAGAATCACCTTGAAAGTTTGGAAACCATTGAATCTGTTTGGCATTTCGGGGAAAAGTGCTTGAAGAAGGAGCATTTAAAGGAAGCCTTCAGATACTTTGGTTTTGAGGACGTGTTCAACAGTGCTACACCGCAAGCCGTGCAAGCAGCGATTGTTTTTCCTGAGGAAGAGTGCGAGCGTGACATTGCATTTCAGGACCGGACGTTAGGAGTGTTTGAGCAACCCTTGATACCAGGGAGTGCGTCGATTGATCTGCAAGATTCTTTTCAGTGTGCCTTGCAGCCTGCAGAAGAGCCGATTGATCTTGATTGAGCATTGCTGTCTGAACAATGGCAAGTGGAAGCGCAGGTGTTGCACCAGGTGCAGGTGTGGATGATGATGATGACCCCGAGCTTGCTGAGGGCCCTCAAGCCCCGCAGGCTCCGGGGAACCCGTTCAGCCCGACAGGTGGTGGAGCAGGGATGCTGAATATCAGCCAGAGCGATCTTGTGCTGATGATGAGACAGATGATGGAAGCAACAACAGCGGCGAGTACAGCCGCGCAAGCAGCGCTGGCCGCAGCAACCAAGGAGCGCAAGTCAGGTCTGGGTGGAGGCGACATGTCCCGTCTGTTGCCGAAACCAGATGTGTTTAAGCCTGCAACGCGTGAAGCTGAGCACGGCGAATGGTCGTCGTGGCTGTGGAGCTTGAAGCAGTACCTCAGTGCTTTAGATCCGGCTTTCACTGATGATTTGAGCTACATTGAGCACAACCCCACCAAGGACATGACAGGGGAAGCCTATGCGAGCGTTGAAGCAGAGCAGAGGTCCAAGCAGCTATTTGCTTTGCTTGCGAGCCTCGTGAAAGGCCGTGGTCTTCAGTTGATCCAGAGAGTTGCAGTGCAGAATGGGTTTGAAGCGTTGCGCCAACTTGTGCAGCTTTACCAGCCTGCTTCGAAGACTAGATCGCTTGGAATCTTGAGCGCCCTGACAAGCATGAGCCACTTTCGTGCTAACGAGCCGTTGCTGCCGCAAGTTCTTGATGTGGAAAGGATCATTGACGAGTACGAGCGCAGCAGCGCCAAGAAGCTTGACGATGATTTCAAATCAAGCATTTTCCTGAGATCAGTGAGCAACAACATGAGGAACCATCTTGCAACAGTGTTGACTGAAGATGTGACGTATGATACCTTGAGGGAAACAGCCTTGCATTTTGAGCGTATGAATACTAAGTGGGATTCTAAGAATCTTTTTGCAGGGGACAGTCTGTTTTCCAAAAGCCGTGCATCAAATGATGGTCCAGTGCCTATGGAAGTGGATGCGCTTCAGAAAAAGGGCAAGAAAGGTGATAAAGGCAAGTATGGCAAGGGCGGCAACCAGCAGCCCAAAGGAAAAGGCGGCAAAGGTGACAAAGGCAAAGGCAAGGGTGGCAAGCAGCCCGAAGGAAAAGGCAGCAAAGGTGACAAAGGCAAAGGCAAGGGTGGCAAGACAGGCAAGCCATCAGGCAACAAGCAGAATGTTGTGTGTCACTCGTGCGGCAAGAAGGGTCACTATCAAAGCGAGTGCTGGTACCGAGTCCAGCAAGTCCAGAATGCAGGTAGTGATGCAGCCAGCACAGTTGCGCCTAGCACCGTTGGTCCGTCTGCCTCACAGGTTCAAGGTCCGAGTGCTGCCAAGAATGTGAATCGTGTGCAGCTTGAGTCGTCAGTTGAGATTGACATGACTGAGGAAGAGTTGTCCATCCAATATTTTGACGTGCCTGCAAGTGTTCGAGCAGTCAGGTGCGCAGGTGCCGACGAGGAAAGATGTGGTGGAAGCCATGCAGCCCAGGGTTTGTTGGACTTTGGTGACCTTGTGAAGGTCCTAGCCCTTAACCCGCACGGGTACCCTAAGCTTCCCAATCTTCAGCCGGTGACCACAGCTGTGTGCCATGACCTAGCATGGACAGATGGGGATGGAGAGTGGGCAATCTGTCATGGCGAATCTCTTGATTTGCAATGTGCTGCACCCGACAACGCCAGAAAGCCTTGCCCTGTCGAGTTGCCTGACCTTGCAGAGGCCATCGAGGCATTGGATGCAGCCACAGCAGCCAGAAGTTTGTGTGCCGTGCAGCGTTCCAGCGGCGCGGCAGCGCACGCCGAACCGGTTGACATCGAGGTTGTTGTGGACTCAGGGTCCGATGCTTCTTGCTTGCCGATGAGTTGGGGAACGATCGGGCAATCCGGCGGTGCCGACTCCCAGTGGTACCGCGATGCCCAAGGAAACCGCATATCAGGCCGAGAGATGCGCACGGCCACGATTGAGATTGCTGGGGTAAAGTTCCGTGAGCATTGGCTGCTTTCGAGCGTTACCCAGCCTCTCTTTTGTGTTGGCAAGCTGATGAAGCGAAACGGTTGGGACATCATCCATGATGCTGACAGGGTTCCACACCTTACGAGCCCTGACGCTAGAGTCCGCGTCCCACTGTTTTACAAGAACTACAGCTTGCATGCAAAAGGTTTCATCCGAGGAGTCACGGCCTCCGAGGCCGATGGTGAGCCAGGCATCAGAGCACTTGAGGTTTCAGGCCCATGGCTTGAGTTGTCTGAGGAATTTCATGAAGTTGCTCCTCTTGTGTATGCCCGGCGGGACTTCAGCGATTGCTTCGTTGATTGTTCAGTGGCATTGGCAGTGCCTCACCTTAGCCTTGGAGTGCAGTACCGCACGACGCTTGTGCAGGACGGTTCGAGTTGGAATGTCATCGAGTTGAATCAGGATCTGTCTTTGCTTGAACAGCCCGAAGCCGAGTTCGAGCCGAAGCGAACGCGGCATGTGATCACAATTGCGTCTTGTGACAAGATCGATGTTGATGTGCTGTTTAATCAAACTGCAACCGGCCCGCCAGAGGCCGAGCAGGATGCAAACATGTCCGAAGCAGGGCTTCCTGAGTTCCCTGCTGAGTCCCTTGATGAATTGCTTGAAGATGCGCCGGCCGGAGGGATTGGAGAGGTTGACCCAGGTGAAGCCCCCATCGGTGCCGACGCAAGTGCAGCGCCAGACAACTCAGAGCCCGCCAGAGGCCACATCGTTGTTGATGGAGTTGAGCTGCATGAAGGTTGCAATCTTAAGACATTGCGTGCTGCGTGCAAAGCTCTAGGCATAGGCCAGAGTGGCGGCAAAGCCACGGTGTTGTCGAGGATAGCCAGCCATCTTGACAAGCTTAAGTTGCTGGAGCGTCACCAAGTCCAACATGATTCGATTGCTTTGCAAAGCGAGCCGCGTCAGCAAGCCCCAGTAGCTTCTCCGACGCCCGAGCAAATCAGATTGCACTGCCTGAATCACATCCCGTACCAGCCGTGGTGTGAGCACTGCATCAAGTTCCAGGCCCGTGCTGACAAGCACACACAAGCCAGGCCTGAGACCAGACAGTGCAGCGTGTGTTCATTTGATTATTGCTTCACTGAGAGGCCTGATGGTGAACGCGGGGAAAAGCTTATTTGCTTAATCGCCAAGGATGCCCACACTGGTGCCTGTACTGCTATCCCTACACCTGCCAAGGGAGGTTCGGTAGCTTTTCGGTTTCTAGTTGCCGAGCTTTGTAAGTTCATCAGCTTTTGCGGTCATTCCGAAGTCACCCTGCGATCTGACGGCGAGCCCACTTGCCGAGCGCTGCAACAGGGTGTAAAGGATTTTAGGGATAAGCTTAAGCTTGTTACGCACCTTGAGCAAGTCGAGAAGGACAGCCATGAAGGCAATCCAGCAGAGCAGGCAGTCGAGCAGCTCAGACAGTTGACCGGGACACTTTTGTCTCAGGTCGAGCATGAAATGGGCCAGAAAATTCCAACGATGTCCCCGGTCCACGCGTGGGCTTGGAAGCATGCAGCATGGTTGCACACCAGGTATGCGCGGACTGAAGCGCACAGCCCCTTCGAGATCATCACCGGCAGACCATATCTTGGCAAGCTAGTGAATTTCTGCGAAGTTGTGTATGCCAGAGTGAAGTCTTCAATCAAAGGGAAAGCGCGTTGGGTCAAGATGATTTCGCTTGGAAAGCTTGGAATTTCAGATCTGCATTTTGGGGCCACGCAAGGAGGTTTTCTGATTTCCAGCCGGAGTGTGCGGCGGTTGCCTAAGCAATTTGACGCAAATTTTCTTGAGTACGTTCACGACATGCCTTGGACACAAGCCTCGTTCCTGGCGGGGCAGTCAGGGCAGTCTAGGCTCCAGAAGTCGATTGCAGGCAAGAGTGAGGAGGCCAACGACCAAGCCAAGTTGCCAGAAGTCGTTGCCAATGATGGGCCGAGGCCCATGCTGCGTCCCGAGCCTCTTGTGCCAGATACTGCTTTGTCTGCATTTCTTCCGCCACCTCCATTGCTGATTTCGCCAGAGCCTCCGACCCCTTTGCGAGTGAATCCTTCGCTTGGCCGAGCTACTGAGCCTGCCACACCGGCCGATATGCTTCCTGCATTGTCACCTGTTCCGGAGTCTCCAGCGCCGATGCTGGTTGAAGAGAGTGCAAGCGCTGGCGGGGATGCGCCAATACCACCTGCTGCTGCAAGCAGCAGCGATGGATCCGCCAGCACTGGCGGAACAGTTCGCCCGGCACCTGTGCAGGCCGAGCCACCGGCCAGAAAGCGACTGAGGCTAGATGCTGTTCAGACAGATGCAAGCGGAAATCAGTTGTTTCATCAAGATGAAGAGGTTGTCCTTGAAGGTGAGGTAGCCGAAGAATATCTTGAATGTGCTGATGCAGCTGACTCGGTTGAGTATGAAAGTGAAGCCGAGCTTGAAGTGCCATCTTGTTTGATTAGGCCATTTTCTGAAAGTGAACCAATTTGCAGCCCTGTAGAACTTGATGAAATAGATGCTGTAGCAGATGCATTTGAGTTTCAGCGGCTGTCTGGAATTGGGGTCATAAGTGAAGTGCCTGATCGACTTGAAGGCCATAGAACGCTTACGACCAAAAGCGTGCGCACATGGAGGCCGAAGGTCTACAAAGGATCGAAAGTTTGGCTGAGGCGTTCGCGCCTCGTGGCGCGGGAGTATGCACACTTAGATCCCGATAGGCCTGGGTTGTTTTGCCCAACAACGAACCAGATTATGCTGCGTGTGATTCCAGCGCTCTTTCTGAGACGCCGTGAGGAAGGCTGGTCGATGCTAGCGCTCGATGTGAGCGATGCTTTTCTCCAGTGCAGCCAGCAGCACCCGACGGTCACCCGCATACGTGATAAGTGGTTCAAGTTGTGGCGGATGCTCCCCGGACAACGGGACGGAAGTGTGACATGGTACAATGATTTCACAAATGAAATGAAAGTCGCTGTCGGAGTTGAATTGCTTCCCGAAAGCCCCGCATTGTTCAGACTGCCCAGTGGAGCAGGCGGAGGCTATGTGCATGTGGACGACATGCTGGCTGCCGGCCAGACTGAACGGTTGCAGGTTCTTGAAAGTCACTTGAAGTCAAAGTTTAAGGTGTCTAGCGAGTGGCTTGAGCACATAGGAGATCAAGTATCTTTCTTGAAAAGGCGCCACATCCTTGTAAGCCCCACTTTGCTAGTGATAGAGCCTGACATCAAATACCTTGATCGCCTCATGCAAGTCACCGGGTTAGCAAATGCAAAAGAAAGGTACAAAGCAGCTCCGTTTCCGACTGGAGGTCTGCCCACTGAGCTCGCATCTGATCGTGAGTTAGATGCAGCCACTGCCAGCCGGTATCGTTCAGGTGTCGGTATCCTCGCTTATATGTCCTCAGACCTTGTGGCGTGTCAATTTGCGATTAGATACCTGACTACCTATTCTCACTCGCCTACTGAAGGATCATGGAAGTTGTTGCGGCATGTTGCATCGTACATCAATTGCCATCGCAACCATGTGATCGGGCTCTCGAAGCCTGTGTCCGGCAAGGGCCTCGTGTGCGACAGGTCCCGCGAGGAGAATACGACCGTGCTTGAAGTTTGTTCAGACTCCGACTGGAGCGGTTGCAAAAGAACAAGGAAGTCCGTGAGCTCTTGTGCGATTCTCTGGGACAACATGCTGCTATATGCGCATAGCAAAACCCAGAAGACCATCAGCTTGAGCAGTGCAGAATCGGAATACAATTCCCTTGTGTCCGCTGCGGCAGAAGGTATTTTCTTGTCAGCATGCATCCGATTCCTCCTTCCTGATTACACGCTTGAACAGATTTGCCTTGTAGACAACTCGGCATGTCGAGCCCTGGCGTGCCGACAAGGAGTTGGGAAAATGCGCCACATCAGTGGTAAACTTCTTTGGCTTCAGCAGATGACTAAGGACAATGTGCTGTCCGTAGGGCCGATCCCTACAGCTGAAAATGTGTCAGACCTCGGCACAAAGCCGCTGAAGGCAGAGCGGATTGAAAAGCTGCTAGGCATGATTGGAATCAGATGTGCAGACAGCAACTATGGTGTTATCGGGGAGTCCTATCTCCTCTCAGCGAGGGACAAACTGCATGTGTCCAGAGTTGTTAAACAAGGAGCGCTTAGCACCCAGCAAATCATCCAAGTTCTAGCCATGCTTCTCCAAGTTGATCGCGTCGCAAGTGCAAACGATGAGCCCAATACGCAAAATGCCGAGGACGCCTTGAGCCAGGACGACGACAATCTTGGAGTGTTTGCACAGAGTCTTGAATGGTTTGTGTACATGTGTTACCTTGTGCGCGATTTTGCACTTGAGTATCCAACTGGGATTATGCTGATCATACAACTGCTGATCTTGATCATGTTGTGCTGTACACTGCTGAGTACTCAGCAGTGTACAGCACAACATGATCAAGATCAGCAGTTGTATGATCAGCATAATCCCAGTTGGATACTCAAGTGCAAAATCGCGCACAAGGTAACACATGTACACAAACCATTCAAGACTCTGTGCAAACACTCCAAGATTGTCGTCGTCCTGGCTCAAGGCGTCCTCGGCATTTTGCGTATTGGGCTCATCGTTTGCACTTGCGACGCGATCAACTTGGAGAAGCATGGCTAGAACTTGGATGATTTGCTGGGTGCTAAGCGCTCCTTGTTTAACAACTCTGGACACATGCAGTTTGTCCCTCGCTGAGAGGAGATAGGACTCCCCGATAACACCATAGTTGCTGTCTGCACATCTGATTCCAATCATGCCTAGCAGCTTTTCAATCCGCTCTGCCTTCAGCGGCTTTGTGCCGAGGTCTGACACATTTTCAGCTGTAGGGATCGGCCCTACGGACAGCACATTGTCCTTAGTCATCTGCTGAAGCCAAAGAAGTTTACCACTGATGTGGCGCATTTTCCCAACTCCTTGTCGGCACGCCAGGGCTCGACATGCCGAGTTGTCTACAAGGCAAATCTGTTCAAGCGTGTAATCAGGAAGGAGGAATCGGATGCATGCTGACAAGAAAATACCTTCTGCCGCAGCGGACACAAGGGAATTGTATTCCGATTCTGCACTGCTCAGGCTGATGGTCTTCTGGGTTTTGCTATGCGCATATAGCAGCATGTTGTCCCAGAGAATCGCACAAGAGCTCACGGACTTCCTTGTTCTTTTGCAACCGCTCCAGTCGGAGTCTGAACAAACTTCAAGCACGGTCGTATTCTCCTCGCGGGACCTGTCGCACACGAGGCCCTTGCCGGACACAGGCTTCGAGAGCCCGATCAAATGGTTGCGATGGCAATTGATGTACGATGCAACATGCCGCAACAACTTCCATGATCCTTCAGTAGGCGAGTGAGAATAGGTAGTCAGGTATCTAATCGCAAATTGACACGCCACAAGGTCTGAGGACATATAAGCGAGGATACCGACACCTGAACGATACCGGCTGGCAGTGGCTGCATCTAACTCACGATCAGATGCGAGCTCAGTGGGCAGACCTCCGGTCGGGAACGGAGCTGCTTTGTACCTTTCTTTTGCATTTGCTAACCCGGTGACTTGCATGAGGCGATCAAGGTATTTGATGTCAGGCTCTATCACTAGCAGAGTGGGGCTTACAAGGATGTGGCGCCTTTTCAAGAAAGATACTTGATCTCCTATGTGCTCAAGCCACTCGCTAGACACCTTAAACTTTGACTTCAAGTGACTTCAAGAACCTGCAACCGTTCAGTCTGGCCGGCAGCCAGCATGTCGTCCACATGCACATAGCCTCCGCCTGCTCCACTGGGCAGTCTGAACAATGCGGGGCTTTCGGGAAGCAATTCAACTCCGACAGCGACTTTCATTTCATTTGTGAAATCATTGTACCATGTCACACTTCCGTCCCGTTGTCCGGGGAGCATCCGCCACAACTTGAACCACTTATCACCTATGCGGGTGACCGTCGGGTGCTGCTGGCTGCACTGGAGAAAAGCATCGCTCACATCGAGCGCTAGCATCGACCAGCCTTCCTCACGGCGTCTCAGAAAGAGCGCTGGAATCACACGCAGCATAATCTGGTTCGTTGTTGGGCAAAACAACCCAGGCCTATCGGGATCTAAGTGTGCATACTCCCGCGCCACGAGGCGCGAACGCCTCAGCCAAACTTTCGATCCTTTGTAGACCTTCGGCCTCCATGTGCGCACGCTTTTGGTCGTAAGCGTTCTATGGCCTTCAAGTCGATCAGGCACTTCACTTATGACCCCAATTCCAGACAGCCGCTGAAACTCAAATGCATCTGCTACAGCATCTATTTCATCAAGTTCTACAGGGCTGCAAATTGGTTCACTTTCAGAAAATGGCCTAATCAAACAAGATGGCACTTCAAGCTCGGCTTCACTTTCATACTCAACCGAGTCAGCTGCATCAGCACATTCAAGATATTCTTCGGCTACCTCACCTTCAAGGACAACCTCTTCATCTTGATGAAACAACTGATTTCCGCTTGCATCTGTCTGAACAGCATCTAGCCTCAGTCGCTTTCTGGCCGGTGGCTCGGCCTGCACAGGTGCCGGGCGAACTGTTCCGCCAGTGCTGGCGGATCCATCGCTGCTGCTTGCAGCAGCAGGTGGTATTGGCGCATCCCCCCCAGCGCTTGCACTCTCTTCAACCAGCATCGGCGCTGGAGACTCCGGAACAGGTGACAATGCAGGAAGCATATCGGCCGGTGTGGCAGGCTCAGTAGCTCGGCCAAGCGAGGGGTTCACTCGCAAAGGGGTCGGAGGCTCTGGCGAAATCAGCAATGGAGGTGGCGGAAGAAATGCAGACAAAGCAGTATCATCTGGCACAAGAGGCTCGGGACGCAGCATGGGCCTCGGCCCATCATTGGCAACGACTTCTGGCAACTTGGCTTGGTCGTTGGCCTCCTCACTCTTGCCTGCAATCGACTTCTGGAGCCTAGACTGCCCTGACTGCCCCGCCAGGAACGAGGCTTGTGTCCAAGGCATGTCGTGAACGTACTCAAGAAAATTTGCGTCAAATTGCTTAGGCAACCGCCGCACACTCCGGCTGGAAATCAGAAAACCTCCTTGCGTGGCCCCAAAATGCAGATCTGAAATTCCAAGCTTTCCAAGCGAAATCATCTTGACCCAACGGGCTTTACCTTTGATTGAAGACTTCACTCTTGCATACACAACTTCGCAGAAATTCATTAGCTTGCCAAGATATGGTCTGCCGGTGATGATCTCGAAGGGGCTGTGCGCTTCAGTCCGCGCATACCTGGTGTGCAACCATGCTGCATGCTTCCAAGCCCACGCGTGGACCGGGGACATCGTTGGAATTTTCTGGCCCATTTCATGCTCGACCTGAGACAAAAGTGTCCCGGTCAACTGTCTGAGCTGCTCGACTGCCTGCTCTGCTGGATTGCCTTCATGGCTGTCCTTCTCGACTTGCTCAAGGTGCGTAACAAGCTTAAGCTTATCCCTAAAGTCCTTTACACCCTGTTGCAGCGCTCGGCAAGTGGGCTCGCCGTCAGATCGCAGGGTGACTTCGGAATGACCGCAAAAGCTGATGAACTTACAAAGCTCGGCAACTAGAAACCGAAAAGCTACCGAACCTCCCTTGGCAGGTGTAGGGATAGCAGTACAGGCACCAGTGTGGGCATCCTTGGCGATTAAGCAAATAAGCTTTTCCCCGCGTTCACCATCAGGCCTCTCAGTGAAGCAATAATCAAATGAACACACGCTGCACTGTCTGGTCTCGGGCCTGGCTTGTGTGTGCTTGTCAGCACGGGCCTGGAACTTGATGCAGTGCTCACACCACGGCTGGTACGGGATGTGATTCAGGCAGTGCAATCTGATTTGCTCGGGCGTCGGAGAAGCTACTGGGGCTTGCTGACGCGGCTCGCTTTGCAAAGCAATCGAATCATGTTGGACTTGGTGACGCTCCAGCAACTTAAGCTTGTCAAGATGGCTGGCTATCCTCGACAACACCGTGGCTTTGCCGCCACTCTGGCCTATGCCTAGAGCTTTGCACGCAGCACGCAATGTCTTAAGATTGCAACCTTCATGCAGCTCAACTCCATCAACAACGATGTGGCCTCTGGCGGGCTCTGAGTTGTCTGGCGCTGCACTTGCGTCGGCACCGATGGGGGCTTCACCTGGGTCAACCTCTCCAATCCCTCCGGCCGGCGCATCTTCAAGCAATTCATCAAGGGACTCAGCAGGGAACTCAGGAAGCCCTGCTTCGGACATGTTTGCATCCTGCTCGGCCTCTGGCGGGCCGGTTGCAGTTTGATTAAACAGCACATCAACATCGATCTTGTCACAAGACGCAATTGTGATCACATGCCGCGTTCGCTTCGGCTCGAACTCGGCTTCGGGCTGTTCAAGCAAAGACAGATCCTGATTCAACTCGATGACATTCCAACTCGAACCGTCCTGCACAAGCGTCGTGCGGTACTGCACTCCAAGGCTAAGGTGAGGCACTGCCAATGCCACTGAACAATCAACGAAGCAATCGCTGAAGTCCCGCCGGGCATACACAAGAGGAGCAACTTCATGAAATTCCTCAGACAACTCAAGCCATGGGCCTGAAATCTCAAGTGCTCTGATGCCTGGCTGACCATCGGCCTCGGAGGCCGTGACTCCTCGGATGAAACCTTTTGCATGCAAGCTGTAGTTCTTGTAAAACAGTGGGACGCGGACTCTAGCATCAGGGCTCGTGAGGTGTGGAACCCTGTCAGCATCATGGATGATGTCCCAACCGTTTCGCTTCATCAGCTTGCCAACACAAAAGAGAGGCTGGGTAACGCTCGAAAGCAGCCAATGCTCACGGAACTTTACCCCAGCAATCTCGATCGTGGCCGTGCGCATCTCTCGGCCTGATATGCGGTTTCCTTGGGCATCGCGGTACCACTGGGAGTCGGCACCGCCGGATTGCCCGATCGTTCCCCAACTCATCGGCAAGCAAGAAGCATCGGACCCTGAGTCCACAACAACCTCGATGTCAACCGGTTCGGCGTGCGCTGCCGCGCCGCTGGAACGCTGCACGGCACACAAACTTCTGGCTGCTGTGGCTGCATCCAAGGCCTCGATGGCCTCTGCACGGTCAGGCAACTCGACAGGGCAAGGCTTTCTGGCGTTGTCGGGTGCAGCACATTGCAAATCAAGAGATTCGCCATGACAGATTGTCCACTCTCCATCCCCATCTGTCCATGCTAGGTCATGGCACACAGCTGTGGTCACCGGCTGAAGATTGGGAAGCTTAGGGTACCCGTGCGGGTTAAGGGCTAGGACCTTCACGAGGTCACCAAAGTCCAACAAACCCTGGGCTGCATGGCTTCCACCACATCTTTCCTCGTCGGCACCTGCGCACCTGACTGCTCGAACACTTGCAGGCACGTCAAAATATTGGATGGACAACTCTTCCTCAGTCATGTCAATCTCAACTGACGACTCAAGCTGCACACGATTCACATTCTTGGCAGCACTCGGACCTTGAACCTGTGAGGCAGACGGACCAACGGTGCTAGGCGCAACTGTGCTGGCTGCATCACTACCTGCATTCTGGACTTGCTGGACTCGGTACCAGCACTCGCTTTGATAGTGACCCTTCTTGCCGCACGAGTGACACACAACATTCTGCTTGTTGCCTGATGGCTTGCCTGTCTTGCCACCCTTGCCTTTGCCTTTGTCACCTTTGCTGCCTTTTCCTTCGGGCTGCTTGCCACCCTTGCCTTTGCCTTTGTCACCTTTGCCGCCTTTTCCTTTGGGCTGCTGGTTGCCACCCTTGCCATACTTGCCTTTATCACCTTTCTTGCCCTTTTTCTGAAGCGCATCCACTTCCATAGGCACTGGACCATCATTCGATGCACGGGTTTTGGAAAACAGACTGTCCCCTGCAAAAAGATTCTTAGAATCCCACTTAGTATTCATACGCTCAAAATGCAAGGCTGTTTCCCTCAAGGTATCATACGTCACATCTTCAGTCAACACTGTTGCAAGATGATTCCTCATGTTGTTGCTCACTGATCTCAGGAAAATGCTTGATTTGAAATCATCGTCAAGCTTCTTGGCGCTGCTGCGCTCGTACTCGTCAATGATCCTTTCCACATCAAGAACTTGCGGCAGCAACGGCTCGTTAGCACGAAAGTGGCTCATGCTTGTCAGGGCGCTCAAGATTCCAAGCGATCTAGTCTTCGAAGCAGGCTGGTAAAGCTGCACAAGTTGGCGCAACGCTTCAAACCCATTCTGCACTGCAACTCTCTGGATCAACTGAAGACCACGGCCTTTCACGAGGCTCGCAAGCAAAGCAAATAGCTGCTTGGACCTCTGCTCTGCTTCAACGCTCGCATAGGCTTCCCCTGTCATGTCCTTGGTGGGGTTGTGCTCAATGTAGCTCAAATCATCAGTGAAAGCAGGATCTAAAGCACTGAGGTACTGCTTCAAGCTCCACAGCCACGACGACCATTCGCCGTGCTCAGCTTCACGCGTTGCAGGCTTAAACACATCTGGTTTCGGCAACAGACGGGACATGTCGCCTCCACCCAGACCTGACTTGCGCTCCTTGGTTGCTGCGGCCAGCGCTGCTTGCGCGGCTGTACTCGCCGCTGTTGTTGCTTCCATCATCTGTCTCATCATCAGCACAAGATCGCTCTGGCTGATATTCAGCATCCCTGCTCCACCACCTGTCGGGCTGAACGGGTTCCCCGGAGCCTGCGGGGCTTGAGGGCCCTCAGCAAGCTCGGGGTCATCATCATCATCCACACCTGCACCTGGTGCAACACCTGCGCTTCCACTTGCCATTGTTCAGACAGCAATGCTCAATCAAGATCAATCGGCTCTTCTGCAGGCTGCAAGGCACACTGAAAAGAATCTTGCAGATCAATCGACGCACTCCCTGGTATCAAGGGTTGCTCAAACACTCCTAACGTCCGGTCCTGAAATGCAATGTCACGCTCGCACTCTTCCTCAGGAAAAACAATCGCTGCTTGCACGGCCTGCGGTGTAGCACTGTTGAACACGTCCTCAAAACCAAAGTATCTGAAGGCTTCCTTTAAATGCTCCTTCTTCAAGCACTTTTCCCCGAAATGCCAAACAGATTCAATGGTTTCCAAACTTTCAAGGTGATTCTCAAAGCTTACCCTATAGGTGCTAAGGATGTTATCCCAAGAAGTTCCTGAACGGCCGGCTGGCCTAGGACGTTCACACAGCTGCTCAACGTAATACGAATGCAGCCGCTCTTTGAGCAATGCAAGGCCTTCACAGGTGGCCGTTGTAGCACGATATGGCGACCGCTCGGCAGCGGTGTCTGCAGCTACCCGCCGCGCTTACTAGATTTCACCGAAAGGACCCTGAACTCCAGAGAAGCTTTCACAACCTGAGCTTGGGGGATCCCGCAAAGCAAGAAACCGAAAGCTCAACCCACGTGTCTCGGGCACCGGGCTTTCCCAGTGCTCCGCTACCATGAAAATCTTTTGTGACTCTGAAGAACGCCTGCGGGTAATCAACATGTCTTTCGCATGCTCAAGTGAAAATGAGTGCATCACCGATAAAACAAATACATCACAATACGGTATGCTACATGGAGAAATCATAAACATCTTTGCACTCCGGCCCGATGGGCTAACGAATTGACAAATGCAAACACCTCGAGACTAAATGCAGCAGAGGCAAAAGGTGAGGTCGCGTTCAAGAAGTCGCTGAGGCCACTGACCTGACAAAGCAAGCCCCGTAGGGGCTCAGGACTTTCGACTCGGGTTGCCTGTGCTCAGCGCCTGCTGGGGCTTTGCCTGGACACCGAAAGCAGTTCACTGCCCACACGAATGGCTCTTGCAGATATGAATCCGCAATGGTTCGTTGATGTCCCACAGCCCCTCACTGCAAGCTTTCCTGATCGCGGTTCGATCAATGATGCCCTTGTTGAGAGCATCTGCAAGCATGAACCTGGTGTCAACCCATATGACCCGACTGATTCCTTCCGCCATATGTTGGCGCAAGCTCAACAAGTGAAGAAGCATCGCATTGTCACTGCTTCGAACTTCCTCGTTCGTGAGACTGGTCCACACAGACAGAGCATCTATGAGGAGATCCAATTGAAGCGCATGCGACATGGAAGCTTGTTTCTGCAACAGACTACTTGCTGGGCTGCTGCCCTGCAACACTTCGGTGAGTCCAGCGTTGAGCGCCAGAGCGGTACCGGTAAGGTCAAGAGCACTCAACAGTTCGGCTGAAAACGTGCTCCTGCAAACTCGCGTCTGCTTCTTGGACACAAATTCCAGAATCTGCAAGCTGTTTACACCTACGTGCGGTCCGTCCTTATCAGTCAAAGCTATGACTCCTGATCTCATCGCGAGATGGTCCTGTCCCTCACCCTTAAAGCTACTGTCACTAACCGCTATCAACCGCCAAGGCTTAGCTACCCTACGATACCTAAGACTAAGAGGCTTCAGCTTGAGGAACTTCAGAACCCTGTTTAAGTTGATGACATCCTGGGCACGCGGTTGTTTCAGGCGGCGCTGCAGTGCTGCGACGAACACCGCAATGTCCGGCCGTGTTTGAGTGCACCAAGCAACTCCACCCAAGAGACTCATGTACTGCTGTGCCACATCAGAAGAAACAGCATCATCAAGATGCATTTGCTTTATGGCACTGTCCGGTATCGCTTTGAGCTCCATGATGTAGTGTTGCTGAGACACACAACGACTGCCGTCGCTTTCAAGACTGTGCCTAAGACCTAAGTGCTCAAAATTATCTTCTTCCAACTTCAGCGAATCAAATTCAGTCTCGAGAATCTTGATTGCACGATCAATTTCCTTACTTTCTCCCGTCATCTTTATGTCATCCACATGGACTGACAGAAGCAGGATTAGAACATTCTCGCTACTGTGCTTGATGTACAGTTGTTGGTCTACTTTGATGGGCGTGAGCCCAATTCTTTCAAGAACGCGTTTGAGCGCGATGTTCCACAGGCGGGGAGCATCACGAAGACCAAAACCAGGTTTCAAAAGGTGTAGCACCTCTCTGTCCGGATCGAAAGTTTCTAAACCCGGAAGTGCTCGGATTAGCTCCAGAGAGCCAGGCGGTATGCTCAACTGAACTTCCCTGAGCTCCTGATCAGTTCCAGCAGCATGAAGCTCCTGAAACGTGATTCCTCTCAAGAATGCCTCACTCACGTCGGCAGACAATAACCGCCATTGTCTTTGCACCGACATGGCCAGGATCAGACGCTGACCCCATCTTGAGGTTGTAGCGGCGTAGTTTTCGACATGCTGGGTGTCAAGAAAACCTTGTGCTACCAGTGGCGGGGCTTAATGAAACGTTGATTCTGGCCTGTTCCACTTCAAGCACGCCTGTTTGGGACCTTGAGCAAGGTTTCGCGCCTGTCCGTGGTCCCTCTGCGCCAGGCTTTTGTGCTTATCCCAACGCAAAAGCTCCTCAACCATGGCTTTGCGACACAGCTCCACATTTTGCAGTGCTTCGTCGCGCGTTAGGATGTTGTTAGTTCGTTCTATGACACTTTTAGCCGGCTCATTAAGGTCTACTAATAAGACATCCCCACTATTCAAAGCAACCGTACGGCGACTCAAATAGGCAGTCATTTGCTTAGTAAACCCCAATTGTAGCGGCTCTTGACTTTGCGATTCGAGTTGTACAAGAAACACAGCTTCTGATGCCACGCTAACACACACGTCGGGCGGATGCCCGTGCACGGTGTAAAAGGCATCCTCCTCCGTTTCGTCCGCCCGTGATTCCGATTGCTCCTCTGTTGGGGTACCGATGTCAAACGTCTCAGGGCCGATCTGGTCTGAGGAATTAGCATCTTGAATGGCACGCTGAGTCCTGCGAAGAGCGATGTGCTCCGTCATATCCTCCAAACGCGGAAGAGCAGGATCAAACACTCCGCCCAAATTGGGCACGTCGTGAACGACCTGTCGGAGTGTCAAGACGGTTTCGGAATCTTCACAGAAATATTGGACAAATGCGATGTTGACACCGCTATGACCAACTAATCTTTCGAAATTAATGCTTTGAGTGCCCTCAATGAAAGCGTGTGACCAAGATTCCAGATGTCCTCTCTCCCACCAGATGAGCAGTGATTCATCGCAAGGTGCCCCGGAAAGGACGTTGACCCCAGAACCCAATCTGAAAGATACAACTCCGTTCAG